>CM069450.1:56885020-56993306 GCA_035610835.1 Ophiura sarsii
CCACTTCTCTTGTTATCATCATTTGGGCTGACCTTTGCGCGATGATTTGAGAGTAGGTGTCATTTCCTACTTGTGAAAGTATTGGTGGCTCTGAAAAGAGCCGTTCAGATGGATTGCCGCATTTCCACTGAACAGAGATGGTGGCTCTTAAAAGAGCTCTACACGCAATTAACCATTATATACCCTGCTCAAGTTTTACATGGCGTCAAACGATCTTCACAGATCAGTGACCGCACTACTGTGCATAGAAATTGTAGTCTGTAGTAGACAAAGGGGCAGTCTCTACGTTATTTCCATTGGTCAAGGGGCAGTCCTTTGGAGGTTCTACTAGAACCAAATAGCAGGCCAGTGGCAAACCTACAAGTACAACTCACTCCTTTATATTTACAAACACATACGGATGAGCAGCGTGAGTTGGACTTGTAGGTTTGCCACTGGCCTACTATTTGGGGAGTCATTCTGTTATACCCTTCACAGGGGTATTCATAGTGCGTGATTTTTAAGAACGACGGACGCATTATGCCTACTACTGTTGTTGGTGACATCAGGCGCGTTCCCAGGGGGGGGGGCTTTGGGGGCTCAAGCCCCCCGGGTCCCCAGAGGGTAAAAAAAAAAAAAGAGGGGAGAAAAGGGAGGAGAGGAGGAGGAGGGGAGAGGAGGAGGAGGGGAGGGGAGAGGAGGAGGAGGGGGAGGGGAGAGGAGGAGGAGGGGAGGGGAGAGGAGGAGGAGGGAGGGGAGAGGAGGAGGAGGGGAGAGGAGGAGGAGGGGAGGGGAGAGGAGAGGAGGGGAGGGGAGAGGGAGAGGAGGAGGGAGAGGAGGAGAGGGAGGAGGAGGAGGAGGGGGAGGAGAGGAGGAGGGAGGGAGGAGGAGGAGGGAGGAGGGGAGAGGAGGAGGAGGGGAGGGAGAGGGGAGGGAGGAGGGAGGGGAGGAGGAGGAGGAGGGAGGGGAGAGGAGGAGGAGGGGAGGAGGAAGGGGAGGAGAGGAAAGGAGGGGAGAGAAGGAAGGGAGGGGGAGGGAGGAGCCGGGGGCACTGACATTGGAAAAAGGGTATAGATATAATAAGGTATGTGCCGCGCTGAAGACCCCCTTTTTCACCCTCTGCTGCTAGTTATTATGACCCCCCTTTTGAGCCTGCATCAGTTCTTAAGACTCCAATTTGATTGAAAATTCAAAAATCGTAAAATTTCAACACGTTCCAAACCCAAATTTTGCGTTCCAAACCCAAATTCTTTGAACATTTCGCAAATTTGCGTTCTTGCTAATCAAAATCGAACCATAGGCCAGTTCTTTTTTGTTCCAAAGACCCTATTTTTTGTCATAAAATCCACTCAGTTCAGTTCTGTAGTCCCCCTAATTGAGACCCTGGATGGCACACCCTTACCCAAAAAAGGTTGAGTGCCCGGGAGGAGGAGGCGGGGAGGGAAAAAGAGAGGCCGGGAGCTTTTATTAGTGTCTCTCTTTTCTCTACGTCTCTGAACCATGTGAGTGTTTTATAACGAAAGTAATATTGATAGCAAGGAGAGTTTTAGGTCATCCAGGCAAGTTGAACCCAACAACTCGGCCCTCTGAATCGACAGTGGCGTAACCAGGGAGACAGCCCCCCCCCCCCCCCATTTGCAAAAGAGTAAAAAATAAGGAGGAAGGGTAACGAGCATAGACAGTGCAAGCGGGGAGTGCTCCCCCCATCATTGTCACGGTGGGACGATGCCCCCCCCCCCCCCCAAAAAAAGCCTTTTTTGTTGCGCGAATTAGTTTCAATGTTTAACCTTTTTTTTTTTAAGCTTGTTTAGAGCCAAAATGTACCTCGATTGTGCCAAAAATAGGTGTAAAGTCGAAAAATTTCGCGCGCTACGCGCGCATTTATGGCTCACATAAGTCTTGTCGGTTCATTTTCATTTCTCGCCACCCCCCAATATGAATAACCTACCTATCAAAAATACGCCACTGCTATTCAAGCTTAACAACATGGTTTCAGGAACGTTTTCTGGACCGTTTTAGGGGGAAAAATATATATTTTGGAGCGCTTCGCGCGAGTTAGATTAAATTTTTCTTTATTCAAGTTACAAAAAGATGGCTCAAGGAACGTTTATCTGAATTGCTTTCAATGTTTATTCCAGCTTTATAACAACGTTGCAACTTGTTTCAAGAACGTTTTCTGGACCATTTTAGTTAGTAAACTAGACATTAGGGGAAAAACTATAAATTTTGGCGCGCTTCGCGCGAGTTAGATTCAATGTTTCTTTGTTCAAGTTATAAAAAGATGGCTTAAGGAACGTTTTTCTGAATTGCTTTCAATGTTTATTCCAGCTTTATAACAACGTTGCAACTTGTTTCAAGAACGTTTTCTGGACCATTTTAGTTAGTAAATTTTTGCGCGTTTCGAGCCAATTGGTTTCATTTTTTTATTATTCAAGCTTAAACAAAATGGCTTTATGAACGTTTTTCAGGACCATTTTAGTGTTAAAATAACCAGTTTTTGCACAAATTATTTTCAATGTTTTATTATCCAAGCTTAACAAGATTGCTTCAGGAACGTTTTCAGGACCATTTCAGTGTAAAAATAACCAATTTTTGCGCGCTACACGCGAATTAGTTGGAATGTTTTATTATTCAAGCTTAACAAGATAGATTCAGGAACGTTTTATTCAATTTGAACGAGATGGCTTCAGAAACGTTTTCTGGACCTTTTATTGTTAAAGCTTAACAAGATAGCTTTAGAATCGTTTTTCTAAAACTTTATTTTTACAATAGCCAATTTTTTCACGCTCCGCGGGAATTCTTTTTTTATTTTGTGTTATTCAATTTCAACACGATTGCTTCATAAACGTTTTCTAAAACTTTTTAGTCTTAAAATAGACATTTTTGCGCGCTACGCGCGTATTAGTTTCACTGATTATCTATTATTCAAGCTTAACGAGATGGCTTCAAGAACGTTTTTCTAAACCTTTATTTTTACATAGCATATTTTTGCGCGCTTCGCGCCAATTATTTTTATACTACTTTATTCAATTGGAACAAGATGGCTTTAGAAACGTTTTCTGGACCTTTTTAGTGTTAAAATAGACATTTGTGGCGCGCTACGCGCAAATTAATTTCATATTATCAGTCAAACTTAACAACATGGCTTCAGGAACGGTTTGTTAAACTTCCGGTTAAACCTTTCTTTTGACAATAGCCAATATTCCAAAAAATACAATCCAAGCCAAAAATCCAATCCAAGTGGAAACATCCCCTCAGACTCGTTACCGCGAATAGCGGTGCGAACCAATGAAATTTATTTTTAAGCCCCCCGGGTAAACAAAATCTTGCGCACGCCTATGGGTGTGTAGGATATAACAGAATTATGCCAAACGCCGGTTTAAACGTAACAAATTGTTTGTATCAATCCTTTCAGCGACATCGAATGATGAACGCTACGGACAAACTACGTGATAAAATGTCTCGAACAGGTCGAATTTTTGCGATCATCTTCGTAGCTGTAACTTTAAAATAGCAAATGGAAGAAAACTTTGGGAAAATCTTGAAAGCGCTCTCGTGATCAATATTGACCCAAACTGTCAATTTTTAAGATAACGCAATGTCCAATTTTCATGTAACTTTTTAAAATTAGCTAGTTTGAGCTCATATATATTTTATTTACACAAGCAACATGCCAGAAAATGAGTAAATGAAGGATTTTGTACTCAAATCCAGGCTCCCCAAAGATCAGTTATGGTGACACAAGATGGCGCTCTACACTTTTTCTCGGACCCCTAACTGAAAATGTTGTTATTTCATGTTGAGATAGGTCAAAATGATAAACAAAAAAACTGTTCCCAAAGCAACAACAAAAATGACCCATTCCTAGTCCTAGTCCTAATATGATCTGACAGTGAAGTGACAGCTTCATGTCGGGACCGGTCCACGGAAACTCATGTCATCTCAAAGGGAGCATTTGGATCCAATTGCTCCCAATCAATCAAAAAACTACTCCTCCCACTACCATTGTCATACTTGTAAATTGCTTATTTTATCACAGAAAAAATCAATACTTGAGATGACTTGAGTTTGCGTGTACTGATTCTGGCATGTTCGTAAAACTGTCCAATCTCCATCTAGATCAGCTGTGGGTGCCTGCCGAATTTGAATTTGAAGAGGGTAGGGTTGTGTGCTGGGCAGTCTGAAAATAGGGGCATACCGAACTGACACAACCTGAATTGGGGGTCTTGTGGAACTGATGGCATCTTTGAAATGGGGTCTTGGCGAACTGCCCAAGGTTGAAATGGGGCAGTGGCGTATCTGGGATCTTTTTCAGGGGCGGGGGAGGGGGGGGGGGGGCAAAGGGTAATTTTTCCCCGGTGAACACCAGTTCGACCCGATTAAGTAAAAAAAATTGCGCAGCTGGGTTGTTTATTCCAGTGAATCACGTTGCATCCTAAAGTTGATGCGCGCGCAGCGCGAGAAAATTTACAACATATCTACACGAATCTGGCCATTATTAAGGTACATTTTTCTTTCAAACGGCCTTCTATAATGATATTCCTGGACAAATGCGCGCGAAAATTTGCCATTTTTATACTAAATTGCCCATCATCAAACCGGGCAAGGGGCAAAGTTGTCATTTAGACGGGAATTAAGTAAATCCCTTATATTCTCTCTTTCCTTTTCCCTTTTATCTTCTTCTTCTCCCTTTCCTTTCTTTTCCTTTCCCTTTTCTCTTTCCCTCTATCTCTTTCCTTTCTTTCCCTTTCCTTCCCCTTTTTCCTTTCCTTTCCCCTTTTCTCTTCCTCCCTTCCCTCTCTTCTTCTCTTCTCTTCGATTTTTTTAGCCCGGTGGTGAGAGCTGGCCTTCCCGGTCAAAGCCGTCTGGGGGGGCACTCTGCCCCCCTGACCCCCCGGAAGATACGCTACTAAAATGGGGGGGGGGGGGCTCTTGGCGAAATCTGCTGCAGGCTCGTCTACACACAATCTGACACAAATGACTGTGACGCGACTGGATCTTCCCCGGGGATCTTCTCTCGAAAAATCCTCGTGTTTATTAGCTATCGCAAGCAGACCATCTCGAGACTTGAAAACGATGCTTAGAGATGAACGAGTCTACAGGATTTCCGGGCAAATAAAGGGGGATAACAACGCCCGAACGGGGGAGTTTGGATTGTATGGCTTTTGGAACGACTTATCAGTGAAATGAGATGCTTACGAGCGGCTGCAGGCCGTGAAAAGGGGGTATTGATCCCCACACATTGCTTACTTGCTTATGGCATCCCGAAGGGACGAACTTCTGTGATGGCCTTCCACACTGGTCTTTCAAGCACGCAGTTTTTCATGTCCTGCCTAGTTAGTCCTGTATCCTCTGATAAAAGCTTGATGTAATTATTTCGTGGTGGTCCTCTAGCCTTGTGTCCATGCTTGGGTTGCCACAGAAGATCTTTGGAGACTGCTTCCTCTTCCCTTCTGGCACAGTGGCCGGCAAATTGTAATCTCCTCCGTCTTATAGCCTCTCTGATATTGGTAGCAGGTTCTCATATCATATAGATCTTTGTTGGTGGTGTGAGATTGTCATGATACATTAAGTGCTTTTCGTAAGAGGCGAGTGTAGCAACCATCCAGGGTTTTTCTCATTTTAGTTGTTAGTGTCCAAGTCTCGGCTCCACAGGTCAAAACAGATTCAACAGTGGTGGTAAACAGCTTTATTTTCGGGAACGGGGTAGACTTTCCCACTCGTGGATATTATGCCACTGAGTTAAATATTTTATTCTATAACTTATTAAAATCATGGTGTATAATTTGTCGTATCATGTCAATTTGTAGGCAATAATTATGTACATCAATGGCAACAGGCGATTTGTTTTTCTCCGGTTCGCCATATGGGACACGCAAACTTGTAAAGGGTGTAACTATACAATAGAATAAAATACAATTCATTGTATTACACCAGCAGTGGAGTAACCAGCGGGCATAAGGCTTGCCCCTCCCTGATGCCCCGAAATGAAATAACAATCTGTATGTATACCTATGTATACTAAAACATAGTCAGATATACGCCCCCCCCCCCCCCACCCTCACGCCCCCCCCCCCCCCCCCCCCCTGATGACCCCCATTGAAGACCCTGGTTTCGCTACTGCGGTGCATGTGCAGTGCTGGGACCTTAGAACACTAACTACAATTGTATATACGTTTGTATTGTAGTGCTGAGTAGTGTACAGGTATAATAACTTTTTTTTCTCAAATTTGATGTTGTCAAAATGTATTTTTAAATGATAGTTTGTGTGCCGAAACCCACACGTAATGTGTGCGTGCGCAAAAGCAAGTACACGTATAACATTGAGCTGGAAATTGATAACAAAGCATGTACTACATCACGCAGAAACGGCAAAATATATATCGTTTGAAATCGAGTATGGGGTAATTACGGCCAGTAAAGCTCCAACTTGGCTGGTATTCCCGTTTTCTTGGCAGGAATAGAACTGTAAAATGCCCGGGGAGGGGGCCACGCCTAAGGGACTATTCATTATTTATACCGGAGTGGAGTGTAGAAAAAATGTTATGACCCGCCCCCCCCCCCTTCCCCGCATCCCCCCTTTCACACGCACACATAGGCCTACAAATACAATAAACATACACAATTGAAGGGTTGAGTGCAATAACTGGGCATGTTCTCAGCGTGGGCATGCAGCGGCGTAGCTAGGTTTTTTCATATTGGTGAGGCGAAAATCTATCTAGCCATATTTGTACTTTACATTTGTCAGTTATAATTTCATGATTTCCCTTTACAAATGACCGACAGAGCCAATCTCAACCGACACGACTCAATGGGCGATCGCCCCCTCTGGCTACGCCACTGTGGGCATGCTGTCAGCGTGTGCATGCTGTCAGCGTGGACATCTGTCAGCGTGGGCATGCTGTCAGCGGGGCATGCTGTCTCACAGCGTGGACATGCTGTCCGCGTGGGCATGAGCAAAAGGGCATGTTGTCTTGTTGTTGAGTTCCAAGATGAGCAAAAGTCTACTGCAAGCAGATGCCTAAAAGAAGGGCAACACATTCCTATTGTCAGTTCTCAGAATTTTATCTTTAACCCTAACCCTTCCATATACCACAATATACCACGACAGAGTTTGTTCGTATCCTGTGTGTACTGGAAAATCCCAAGTCCTGTGTGCCGGAGGTCCCTGGTTCAAATCCCGGGGGTCGCAGCGATACTTTGGGTCGCCTTGCGGACAAATTGTCTGAAAAAGTGGGGGTAGAGTTAGGGTTAAGGAGACCATGGGTATAATAAAATTGTTATCAAAAAAAGAATTATTGTTTTTCAGTACAAAAAAAATTATGACCCCCACCCCCTATCTCACCACCTAAAAAAGTTATGGCCCCAATTTTTCCTATAACATTTTCCATTATTGATAAAAAAAACCAGGCGAAAAATTGTTATAACCATAAGCACTACACCGCACAACACCCGGAGAGTCAGGGGGGGGGGGGGGGGGGAAGGGGTGCGGGGGCACACAAAATTCTGTAGAGGGGGGGGGGGGGGGGGCAATAGTCTAGGCTACTTGTTCATTTCAAGCAAGAAATAGTAACATTTAGACACTTTTTAAAATCAAATTTATATCTAAAACAAATGCGACCCTAGTTGTTACGATTTTAGGCAACATAACTGTCTTTTTTGGGGGGCCTTATTGTGTACTTATTATGTACTTATTGGTGTACACACACCAACAAAAATGCGACCCTAGTTTTTACGATTTTAGGGTCGGTCGCTGAAGGCAACACAACTTCTTTTTTTTGGGGGGGGGGGGGCTTATTGTGTACTTATTGGTGTACACACACCAATTCCCTCCCCCACCACAAACTCCCTCCCCTTCCCATCCCCACCACAATTTCCACAAACCCCTCCCCTTCCCATCCCCACCATAACCCCCTCCCCACCACAAACCCCTTCCCGTCCCCACCACAGACCCCCTCCCTTTCTCATCCCCACCACAAACCCCTCCCCTTTCATTCACAAAATCCCTACCCACCACAAAACCCCTCCCCCACCACAAACACCCTACCCACCCCATCCCTAGCTAGGCCAACCCTTCGCACCCCAGGCCCATGCATCCACACCACCACCAACCTTCCCCACCATAAACATAAGCACAACACCGCACTACAGCACTACATCCGGAGAGTCGGACGGGGGGGGGGGGGGGGGGGGCACAATTCTGTAAGGGGGGGGGGGGGGGGCAATAGGGGGACAATAGTCTAAAAAAACATTTACTTAAGCTTAGGCTACTTGTTCATTTCAAGCAAAAAATAGTAACATTTAGACACTTTTAATCAAATGTATATCTAAACAAAATGCTACCCTAGTTTTTACGATTTTAGGGTCGGTCGCTGAAGGTAACACAACTTTCTTTTTGGGGGCCTTATTGTGTACTTATTGGTGTACACACACCAATTCCCTCCCCCACCACAAACTCCCTCCCCTTCCCATCCCCAACACAATTTCCACAAACCCCTCCCCTTCCCATCCCCACCATAAACCCCTCTCCACCACAAACCCCTTCCCGTACCCATCACAGACCCCTCCCTTTCCCATCCCCATCACAAACCCCTCCCCTTTCATTCACAAAACCCCTACCCACCATAAAACCCCTCCCCTACCACAAACACCCTACCCACCCCATCCCTACCCTTCGCACCCCAGGCCCATATGCATCCACACCACCATCCCCTTCCCCACCATAAACCCTCTCCCCAGGGCCATCCCATTCCTGATTCGCCACCACAACCCCTCTCCAGCTGATTTTTTTACTCCATTGGAACAATTATTTTGGGTTTCAAACATGAAACATAGTGAATTTATTACGCATTTTGTCTTGGTGGCCATATTTGCCCACTTAATCAGTGGGATAATTTGGCCACCTGCTAGGACTGAATTGGTCCGCCAACATTGACTATTATGCCCGATATGGCTCGGTTATGTGCTATCACGCAGTTAAATTACCTCTGGTTCAAACTTAAGTGAGCAGTATTAGCGTACAATCAAGCCTAGTGAAGTTGAAGTGTCAAAATGTATTTAAAACTAATAAGACTCTCTTTCGTGGCCTTTTCGACATGGCTAAATCACTTCACCATATTCCGGGTCATTTCGGTGTATTTACTTTTCGCTCGTTGGTTTTATTGACATAAATCCTTACAAAGGAAATGGGCGGAGTAGTTTTTTTGAGTCCTGGTAATATAAACGGCCGTTAATATGAGAATCAATATGACTTCCAAACCCAAATTTTGCGTTCCAAACCCAAATTCTTTGAACATTTCGCAAATTTGCGTTCTTGCTAATCAAAATCGAACCATAGGCCAGTTCTTTTTTGTTCCAAAGACCCTATTTTTTGTCATAAAATCCACTCAGTTCAGTTCTGTAGTCCCCCTAATTGAGACCCTGGATGGCACACCCTTACCCAAAAAAGGTTGAGTGCCCGGGAGGAGGAGGCGGGGAGGGAAAAAGAGAGGCCGGGAGCTTTTATTAGTGTCTCTCTTTTCTCTACGTCTCTGAACCATGTGAGTGTTTTATAACGAAAGTAAATATTGATAGCAAGGAGAGTTTTAGGTCATCCAGGCAAGTTGAACCCAACAACTCGGCCCTCTGAATCGACAGTGGCGTAACCAGGGAGACAGCCCCCCCCCCCCCATTTGCAAAAGAGTAAAAAATAAGGAGGAAGGGTAACGAGCATAGACAGTGCAAGCGGGGAGTGCTCCCCCCATCATTGTCACGGTGGGGACGATGCCCCCCCCCCCAAAAAAAAGCCTTTTTTGTTGCGCGAATTAGTTTCAATGTTTAACCTTTTTTTTTTTAAGCTTGTTTAGAGCCAAAATGTACCTCGATTGTGCCAAAAATAGGTGTAAAGTCGAAAAATTTCGCGCGCTACGCGCGCATTTATTGGCTCACATAAGTCTTGTCGGTTCATTTTCATTTCTCGCCACCCCCCAATATGAATAACCTACCTATCAAAAATACGCCACTGCTATTCAAGCTTAACAACATGGTTTCAGGAACGTTTTCTGGACCGTTTTAGGGGGAAAAATATATATTTTGGAGCGCTTCGCGCGAGTTAGATTAAATTTTTCTTTATTCAAGTTACAAAAAGATGGCTCAAGGAACGTTTATCTGAATTGCTTTCAATGTTTATTCCAGCTTTATAACAACGTTGCAACTTGTTTCAAGAACGTTTTCTGGACCATTTTAGTTAGTAAACTAGACATTAGGGGAAAAACTATAAATTTTGGCGCGCTTCGCGCGAGTTAGATTCAATGTTTCTTTGTTCAAGTTATAAAAAGATGGCTTAAGGAACGTTTTTCTGAATTGCTTTCAATGTTTATTCCAGCTTTATAACAACGTTGCAACTTGTTTCAAGAACGTTTTCTGGACCATTTTAGTTAGTAAATTTTTGCGCGTTTCGAGCCAATTGGTTTCATTTTTTTATTATTCAAGCTTAAACAAAATGGCTTTATGAACGTTTTTCAGGACCATTTTAGTGTTAAAATAACCAGTTTTTGCACAAATTATTTTCAATGTTTTATTATCCAAGCTTAACAAGATTGCTTCAGGAACGTTTTCAGGACCATTTCAGTGTAAAAATAACCAATTTTTGCGCGCTACACGCGAATTAGTTGGAATGTTTTATTATTCAAGCTTAACAAGATAGATTCAGGAACGTTTTATTCAATTTGAACGAGATGGCTTCAGAAACGTTTTCTGGACCTTTTATTGTTAAAGCTTAACAAGATAGCTTTAGAATCGTTTTTCTAAAACTTTATTTTTACAATAGCCAATTTTTTCACGCTCCGCGGGAATTCTTTTTTTATTTTGTGTTATTCAATTTCAACACGATTGCTTCATAAACGTTTTCTAAAACTTTTTAGTCTTAAAATAGACATTTTTGCGCGCTACGCGCGTATTAGTTTCACTGATTATCTATTATTCAAGCTTAACGAGATGGCTTCAAGAACGTTTTTCTAAACCTTTATTTTTACATAGCATATTTTTGCGCGCTTCGCGCCAATTATTTTTATACTACTTTATTCAATTGGAACAAGATGGCTTTAGAAACGTTTTCTGGACCTTTTTAGTGTTAAAATAGACATTTGTGGCGCGCTACGCGCAAATTAATTTCATATTATCAGTCAAACTTAACAACATGGCTTCAGGAACGGTTTGTTAAACTTCCGGTTAAACCTTTCTTTTGACAATAGCCAATATTCCAAAAAATACAATCCAAGCCAAAAATCCAATCCAAGTGGAAACATCCCCTCAGACTCGTTACCGCGAATAGCGGTGCGAACCAATGAAATTTATTTTTAAGCCCCCCGGGTAAACAAAATCTTGCGCACGCCTATGGGTGTGTAGGATATAACAGAATTATGCCAAACGCCGGTTTAAACGTAACAAATTGTTTGTATCAATCCTTTCAGCGACATCGAATGATGAACGCTACGGACAAACTACGTGATAAAATGTCTCGAACAGGTCGAATTTTTGCGATCATCTTCGTAGCTGTAACTTTAAAATAGCAAATGGAAGAAAACTTTGGGAAAATCTTGAAAGCGCTCTCGTGATCAATATTGACCCAAACTGTCAATTTTTAAGATAACGCAATGTCCAATTTTCATGTAACTTTTTAAAATTAGCTAGTTTGAGCTCATATATATTTTATTTACACAAGCAACATGCCAGAAAATGAGTAAATGAAGGATTTTGTACTCAAATCCAGGCTCCCCAAAGATCAGTTATGGTGACACAAGATGGCGCTCTACACTTTTTCTCGGACCCCTAACTGAAAATGTTGTTATTTCATGTTGAGATAGGTCAAAATGATAAACAAAAAAACTGTTCCCAAAGCAACAACAAAAATGACCCATTCCTAGTCCTAGTCCTAATATGATCTGACAGTGAAGTGACAGCTTCATGTCGGGACCGGTCCACGGAAACTCATGTCATCTCAAAGGGAGCATTTGGATCCAATTGCTCCCAATCAATCAAAAAACTACTCCTCCCACTACCATTGTCATACTTGTAAATTGCTTATTTTATCACAGAAAAAATCAATACTTGAGATGACTTGAGTTTGCGTGTACTGATTCTGGCATGTTCGTAAAACTGTCCAATCTCCATCTAGATCAGCTGTGGGTGCCTGCCGAATTTGAATTTGAAGAGGGTAGGGTTGTGTGCTGGGCAGTCTGAAAATAGGGGCATACCGAACTGACACAACCTGAATTGGGGGTCTTGTGGAACTGATGGCATCTTTGAAATGGGGTCTTGGCGAACTGCCCAAGGTTGAAATGGGGCAGTGGCGTATCTGGGATCTTTTTCAGGGGCGGGGGAGGGGGGGGGGGGGGGCAAAGGGTAATTTTTCCCCGGTGAACACCAGTTCGACCCGATTAAGTAAAAAAAATTGCGCAGCTGGGTTGTTTATTCCAGTGAATCACGTTGCATCCTAAAGTAGATGCGCGCGCAGCGCGAGAAAATTTACAACATATCTACACGAATCTGGCCATTATTAAGGTACATTTTTCTTTCAAACGGCCTTCTATAATGATATTCCTGGACAAATGCGCGCGAAAATTTGCCATTTTTATACTAAATTGCCCATCATCAAACCGGGCAAGGGGCAAAGTTGTCATTTAGACGGGAATTAAGTAAATCCCTTATATTCTCTCTTTCCTTTTCCCTTTTATCTTCTTCTTCTCCCTTTCCTTTCTTTTCCTTTCCCTTTTCTCTTTCCCTCTATCTCTTTCCTTTCTTTCCCTTTCCTTCCCCTTTTTCCTTTCCTTTCCCCTTTTCTCTTCCTCCCTTCCCTCTCTTCTTCTCTTCTCTTCGATTTTTTTAGCCCGGTGGTGAGAGCTGGCCTTCCCGGTCAAAGCCGTCTGGGGGGGCACTCTGCCCCCCTGACCCCCCGGAAGATACGCTACTAAAATGGGGGGGGGGGGCTCTTGGCGAAATCTGCTGCAGGCTCGTCTACACACAATCTGACACAAATGACTGTGACGCGACTGGATCTTCCCCGGGGATCTTCTCTCGAAAAATCCTCGTGTTTATTAGCTATCGCAAGCAGACCATCTCGAGACTTGAAAACGATGCTTAGAGATGAACGAGTCTACAGGATTTCCGGGCAAATAAAGGGGGATAACAACGCCCGAACGGGGGAGTTTGGATTGTATGGCTTTTGGAACGACTTATCAGTGAAATGAGATGCTTACGAGCGGCTGCAGGCCGTGAAAAGGGGGTATTGATCCCCACACATTGCTTACTTGCTTATGGCATCCCGAAGGGACGAACTTCTGTGATGGCCTTCCACACTGGTCTTTCAAGCACGCAGTTTTTCATGTCCTGCCTAGTTAGTCCTGTATCCTCTGATAAAAGCTTGATGTAATTATTTCGTGGTGGTCCTCTAGCCTTGTGTCCATGCTTGGGTTGCCACAGAAGATCTTTGGAGACTGCTTCCTCTTCCCTTCTGGCACAGTGGCCGGCAAATTGTAATCTCCTCCGTCTTATAGCCTCTCTGATATTGGTAGCAGGTTCTCATATCATATAGATCTTTGTTGGTGGTGTGAGATTGTCATGATACATTAAGTGCTTTTCGTAAGAGGCGAGTGTAGCAACCATCCAGGGTTTTTCTCATTTTAGTTGTTAGTGTCCAAGTCTCGGCTCCACAGGTCAAAACAGATTCAACAGTGGTGGTAAACAGCTTTATTTTCGGGAACGGGGTAGACTTTCCCACTCGTGGATATTATGCCACTGAGTTAAATATTTTATTCTATAACTTATTAAAATCATGGTGTATAATTTGTCGTATCATGTCAATTTGTAGGCAATAATTATGTACATCAATGGCAACAGGCGATTTGTTTTTCTCCGGTTCGCCATATGGGACACGCAAACTTGTAAAGGGTGTAACTATACAATAGAATAAAATACAATTCATTGTATTACACCAGCAGTGGAGTAACCAGCGGGCATAAGGCTTGCCCCTCCCTGATGCCCCGAAATGAAATAACAATCTGTATGTATACCTATGTATACTAAAACATAGTCAGATATACGCCCCCCCCCCCCCCCACCCCCACGCCCCCCCCCCCCCCTGATGACCCCCATTGAAGACCCTGGTTTCGCTACTGCGGTGCATGTGCAGTGCTGGGACCTTAGAACACTAACTACAATTGTATATACGTTTGTATTGTAGTGCTGAGTAGTGTACAGGTATAATAACTTTTTTTTCTCAAATTTGATGTTGTCAAAATGTATTTTTAAATGATAGTTTGTGTGCCGAAACCCACACGTAATGTGTGCGTGCGCAAAAGCAAGTACACGTATAACATTGAGCTGGAAATTGATAACAAAGCATGTACTACATCACGCAGAAACGGCAAAATATATATCGTTTGAAATCGAGTATGGGGTAATTACGGCCAGTAAAGCTCCAACTTGGCTGGTATTCCCGTTTTCTTGGCAGGAATAGAACTGTAAAATGCCCGGGGAGGGGGCCACGCCTAAGGGACTATTCATTATTTATACCGGAGTGGAGTGTAGAAAAAATGTTATGACCCGCCCCCCCCCCCTTCCCCGCATCCCCCCTTTCACACGCACACATAGGCCTACAAATACAATAAACATACACAATTGAAGGGTTGAGTGCAATAACTGGGCATGTTCTCAGCGTGGGCATGCAGCGGCGTAGCTAGGTTTTTTCATATTGGTGAGGCGAAAATCTATCTAGCCATATTTGTACTTTACATTTGTCAGTTATAATTTCATGATTTCCCTTTACAAATGACCGACAGAGCCAATCTCAACCGACACGACTCAATGGGCGATCGCCCCCTCTGGCTACGCCACTGTGGGCATGCTGTCAGCGTGTGCATGCTGTCAGCGTGGACATCTGTCAGCGTGGACATCTGTCAGCGTGGGCATGCTGTCAGCGGGGCATGCTGTCTCACAGCGTGGGCATGAGCAAAAGGGCATGTTGTCTTGTTGTTGAGTTCCAAGATGAGCAAAAGTCTACTGCAAGCAGATGCCTAAAAGAAGGGCAACACATTCCTATTGTCAGTTCTCAGAATTTTATCTTTAACCCTAACCCTTCCATATACCACAATATACCACGACAGAGTTTGTTCGTATCCTGTGTGTACTGGAAAATCCCAAGTCCTGTGTGCCGGAGGTCCCTGGTTCAAATCCCGGGGGTCGCAGCGATACTTTGGGTCGCCTTGCGGACAAATTGTCTGAAAAAGTGGGGGTAGAGTTAGGGTTAAGGAGACCATGGGTATAATAAAATTGTTATCAAAAAAAGAATTATTGTTTTTCAGTACAAAAAAAATTATGACCCCCACCCCCTATCTCACCACCTAAAAAAGTTATGGCCCCAATTTTTCCTATAACATTTTCCATTATTGATAAAAAAAACCAGGCGAAAAATTGTTATAACCATAAGCACTACACCGCACAACACCCGGAGAGTCAGGGGGGGGGGGGGGAAGGGGTGCGGGGGCACACAAAATTCTGTAGAGGGGGGGGGGCAATAGTCTAGGCTACTTGTTCATTTCAAGCAAGAAATAGTAACATTTAGACACTTTTTAAAATCAAATTTATATCTAAAACAAATGCGACCCTAGTTGTTACGATTTTAGGCAACATAACTGTCTTTTTTGGGGGGCCTTATTGTGTACTTATTATGTACTTATTGGTGTACACACACCAACAAAAATGCGACCCTAGTTTTTACGATTTTAGGGTCGGTCGCTGAAGGCAACACAACTTCTTTTTTTTTTTTGGGGGGGGGGCTTATTGTGTACTTATTGGTGTACACACACCAATTCCCTCCCCCACCACAAACTCCCTCCCCTTCCCATCCCCACCACAATTTCCACAAACCCCTCCCCTTCCCATCCCCACCATAACCCCCTCCCCACCACAAACCCCTTCCCGTCCCCACCACAGACCCCCTCCCTTTCTCATCCCCACCACAAACCCCTCCCCTTTCATTCACAAAATCCCTACCCACCACAAAACCCCTCCCCCACCACAAACACCCTACCCACCCCATCCCTAGCTAGGCCAACCCTTCGCACCCCAGGCCCATGCATCCACACCACCACCAACCTTCCCCACCATAAACATAAGCACAACACCGCACTACAGCACTACATCCGGAGAGTCGGACGGGGGGGGGGGGGGGCACAATTCTGTAAGGGGGGGGGGGGGGGGGCAATAGGGGGACAATAGTCTAAAAAAACATTTACTTAAGCTTAGGCTACTTGTTCATTTCAAGCAAAAAATAGTAACATTTAGACACTTTTAATCAAATGTATATCTAAACAAAATGCTACCCTAGTTTTTACGATTTTAGGGTCGGTCGCTGAAGGTAACACAACTTTCTTTTTGGGGGCCTTATTGTGTACTTATTGGTGTACACACACCAATTCCCTCCCCCACCACAAACTCCCTCCCCTTCCCATCCCCAACACAATTTCCACAAACCCCTCCCCTTCCCATCCCCACCATAAACCCCTCTCCACCACAAACCCCTTCCCGTACCCATCACAGACCCCTCCCTTTCCCATCCCCATCACAAACCCCTCCCCTTTCATTCACAAAACCCCTACCCACCATAAAACCCCTCCCCTACCACAAACACCCTACCCACCCCATCCCTACCCTTCGCACCCCAGGCCCATATGCATCCACACCACCATCCCCTTCCCCACCATAAACCCTCTCCCCAGGGCCATCCCATTCCTGATTCGCCACCACAACCCCTCTCCAGCTGATTTTTTTACTCCATTGGAACAATTATTTTGGGTTTCAAACATGAAACATAGTGAATTTATTACGCATTTTGTCTTGGTGGCCATATTTGCCCACTTAATCAGTGGGATAATTTGGCCACCTGCTAGGACTGAATTGGTCCGCCAACATTGACTATTATGCCCGATATGGCTCGGTTATGTGCTATCACGCAGTTAAATTACCTCTGGTTCAAACTTAAGTGAGCAGTATTAGCGTACAATCAAGCCTAGTGAAGTTGAAGTGTCAAAATGTATTTAAAACTAATAAGACTCTCTTTCGTGGCCTTTTCGACATGGCTAAATCACTTCACCATATTCCGGGTCATTTCGGTGTATTTACTTTTCGCTCGTTGGTTTTATTGACATAAATCCTTACAAAGGAAATGGGCGGAGTAGTTTTTTTGAGTCCTGGTAATATAAACGGCCGTTAATATGAGAATCAATATGACTTCCACAATGGTGAAGTGGTACGGGCATGGTACAGAAGTTAGCAGAACTTAAATTCAAAATCTTTTAAAAAGATTATTTCAGTAAATTCAACGCGACGGTGAACGGAGAGGGTGCGGGCTTGCTGAAGTATACATAACTTGAATTCAAAATCTCTTAAAAAAATTGTGTCTATCAACTCCACGTGTCTTAGAATCAAGAGTGGGGGGGGGGTTTACGGAAGATTACAAAACTTAAATTCAACCTTAACGATTTGGTAAAGATCATTAGTGTCAACTCCACTTGTCTTAGAATCAAAAATGTCTTTTTAAATACTATGTTAGACCCCGCGCCGTTCGGAGAGCGGGGTTTACGGAAGTATGCAAAACTTAAATTCAACCTTAAAGGTTCGGGCAAGTTCATTAGTGTCAACTCCGCGTGTCTTAGAATCAAAAATATCTTTTTAAATACTATTTAGATCATGTTAGACCCCGCGCCGTTCGGAGAGCGGGGTTTACGGAAGTATGCAAAACTTAAATTCAACCGTCTTAAAGGTTTGGTAAAGCCTGTCAACTCCGCGTGTCTTAGAATCAAAAATATCTTTTTAAATACTATTTAGATCATGTTAGACCCCGCGCCGTTCGGAGAGCGGGGTTTACGGAAGTATGCAAAACTTACATTCAAAATCTTTTTTTGTTCTCATTAGAGCGTAATACGTTTAAAATTATATTTTTGATATTTATAAAAAAAAAAAATTCTCCGAGTTTTGTTCCTACTAGCGAAAATTAGACCCTCATATTTTGGTCATTTCGATAAATATACATGATAAACTTTAAATCGTTTAAAGCAATCATTTTTCGAGAAGCGCCAATGTCGCACAATCTTGTATTAAAAGACAGTGGGGTGGAGAAGATGTGCTTTTATACACAGCTCTATGGAATAAAATTTACATTATCGTCGATATCTCGGACAAAAAATCATTAATCAAAATGATATTTTTTCAAATTAACTTTTTTGGGCAGGGAATATGTGGTTTTCTTCTTTAAAAAAAAAAAAAGGATAAAAAACTAGATAATGACTTTTTTGGTTAGTCTACAATGAACATATTTCCTGTTTTGGTTACAACCAATCTTTCCCATTAATGAGAACTTTTATAATCAACACACACACGCACATCCCTCACCCATGGCTAAATCACTTCACCATATTCCGGGTCATTTTGGTGTATTTACTTTTCGCTCGTTGGTTTTATTGACATAAATCCTTACAAAGGAAATGGGCGGAGTAGTTTTTTTGAGTCCTGGTAATATAAACGGCCGTTAATATGAGAATCAATATGACTTCCACAATGGTAAAGTGGTACGGGCATGGATTCAAACTGCATTTGTTTGTAAAGTTTATAGCAAGTGGGCAGTGTTGCTATAAATGGTGATTCGTCAAAAACCCAACATTTAGGAGCAGAGTAATGTGACATCACAAACGCTGGTTCCTAATTTTAAATACGATTTGTTCCGTCAAAATAAATAGTCGGGATCCAAAACTTCGGCAATAACTATTTTCCTTTCATCTTTACGCTCGCTAAGGAAAGGTTCATTTGTGAAAGGAGCCCAAAGGCGCCCACTCAACTTTTATTTGATAGAATCCCTGGTCCACCCGTCTCATATCACCCAAAATGACGCCCAATCATGCGTCTGTGGCATAAGCTTAGCTTGACAGTTATCCCTGGTTCGGGGACTGCTATCGGTAAAAATACAAATTCACATTTCGTAAAAAACTATAAACTAAGCAAAAACTAAAAGGATTTCGACGGCCATGAGGATTTTAATTAGTATATAATGGTTAATGAACAAACTTTTAAATATTTATACCGACTTTAAATCCGTTGGGGGGATGCAGGGGATGATTTCGGTTTGTGTGAGAGCAAAGGATTATGGGAGGTGTGATTTAGGGTATATGGTCTAGGATGGCTTTACGTGAATTGTAATATAGATGTTGATCTTTCACCACTTTTTGTCAACATCCTGGGATGTTGACATTTGAATTCAGATTCAGGCCTTGTGGTAGAGTCTATGAATTGCTTTCATGTATCTTGAATCAGTATTTGTACACAGATGTCTTTAAAATGTATATTAGATCTGGATATGAAAATATGAACACATATGTTGTTACAATTGTGGAGAAATGGTTTAAATAATATAAAACAAATGATAGAGTTTTGCAAAATCTGCGACATTCGTCGTGTTTACTATATTCTGTTTGGTATATAAATGTAATGGTCAGATCAATAGACCCCCATATAAATTGCTAAAATGTCGCCCCCTATAATTTTTATTAACTTGTGTGGTCATACTTATTGACTATAGAGATAATGTATGGGTGAGTCATCATGATCCCTGTTTCCATCTTAACCCTGGGCCACAAAGGTAAATAAACACTTTGTGATTATGCCTACAGCTAAGATGCACACGGATGTCCTGCAGTACGTGTGATAACGCGAACCATATTTGCATACAGGGTGTATCAAAAAAATTAGGACTCTGTTTCATGACGGTGTAATTCTTATTATAATCATTGAACCATGACCAATTTAGTCTCAATGTAAAGCCCAATTAATTATTATGATATCCTGAAAATATAAGATCAATCCGATTCAAAATAAGAAAACTAGCGTACTTTGCGTAAACCATGTCATTTACTGGTTCGGTGAGGTTTTTGTTAAAATACATCATACACTGTCTAAATTTTCTTTTTCATATTTCCTTTGTGTCGTCTGTTAATTTCATTTAGGATGTTGACCAGTTTTTTGTAAATACCTTGTTTATCGTTTTTTGTAAATACCTTGTTTATCGTGTGATCGTTTGATGTATAGATAAACGAATACAGTATATACATCATTCAAGTATACATTGATTAATATAGTTAAATGGACAGAGCATTTAAGGGACGTGAAAACAAATAGGCCTACATAGCATATGTGTTTTTTAAAATGTTAATTGCACTCATATAAACAAATACATCGTGTCCAAGAAAACCTGCAATTTTTGACAGGGCTCTAGTTCCGCTATATCATGGATTTCATTCATATTTGTGTAAGATTCTCTAAATATTGTATTAGACGGAGGAGGCGATTGGCTCGCGATAAACACATAGGCCCTGCCCATCACTATACAGGTCTATGTGCTATGACGTCACGTTCTAGTGTCCAATCGTGGGACAGTCGATTCCCCAGTACAGTGCATAAATTTCCAAAAGTGCATGTTATTGAAATTACGCTCTAATTCAAAAAGTAACATATATGTAAGACAAGGAGACAATATCATATTATAGAATACAGCTTGGTGATTTACTAATGTCATAGAAAAAAATGATTTGACCTGATTAGCATATTATAAAGAAATACATTAACATTTTGCTTTGTGGAATTTCCAGCAAAAACTAGTACAAATGCTATTAACACCAAAGTTACAGGAAATGAAGTTCCCATCATTGCCAACAATACTGTCTGAGAAAAAGTTCACACTTATCTTTACTTTTAACAAAAACCCAAAATCTGTCTTAATTAACCTTTAATGACCAAACTCGTTGAAATTATTAAGTAATACTGTGTATCCAAACCAGACTTGCATGGTATCAAATTAAAGGTAAAGATGTGCTTAAAAGAATGGTCTGAGCAGGTAATTCAATATCCCTTTAGTATTTAAAATATCGTCCTCCAAACATTTAGTATATTTAAAAAGAGAAAAAACACATGTAACCACTATTTCATACAACTGTACACATACTTGGCAAAAGTCTATTAATACGTGTGCAGCCATGCACGCAAACAATGGAAGGAATATTCAAGGACATGCCCATCCATGCTAAGGGACCAGTGTTTTGAAATTCGCGCTACAATAAATTTGAAATGCAATTCGCCAGTGTGCAGTCATAATGGCGTATGTTACTTTAGGTGGCCGTGTGCTGACATGCATGGGTGTACAAACAGGTATCGTGTTAAAGGCCTGCACTAAGTCTAAATAAAAAAGAAATGTTTAAATAGTCAAGGCCATGAAAGGAAGTAGGCAGTAGCTGGTTGGATTAGCGTGTATGGATAATCAAGTATTGGCCAATCCGAAATCAGGTTTAATAAGAAATGCAACAATGCTGATAATCATACAAGGACACGAAATAGTACTTTAAAACAAAGCTGTTTTAATTATATATGATACACATACTTAGGATCGAAATGTTCATTGTTGTACAACAATCAGGAGGCACTATATTTATAATTCAATATTTGGAAATTTATGCTCTGTTGCACTGTACAGTAGTCATACTGAGATAGGTGGAGAGGTAACTTTAGGTTCAGTTGAGTCTTGGCAGTTAGCCGAGAAACATCTCTTACTTGCCTCTCCAGTGGGTGGGGGGGGGGGGGGGGGGGGGGGGGGGGGGGTGGGGGGGGGGGGGAATCCGGGGGGTGGGATCTCAGAATGATTAGAGAGCAGTAGCCTGGTTAAAAGATGAAGATTAAAGGAAGAGTAGAATCAACATAATGATGGTCTAAGTGTCGTTACTGTGTGAACATAACCCCTTCGTGTTTAAAAAACTTTAACATTTTAACGGTTAGACCGTTAGAGTTTATGTTCAAGTAGGCCTACTCAAGACACGTTACATTTGTACTTTCTGGGAAGCAGAGGATCTCCACTTACGGTGAAATTCGAAAAAAATTAACCTTGCGATTTTTTTGACCTCACCCCCCCCCCCACCCCCCCCCCCCCCCCCCCCCCACCCCCACTTACGTGAAATTCAGGTGACTGACTGGGGGAAAATTTGGGGCAACCTTTTACGAAAATTTTAGAAATCTTGCCCCCCCTGAAAAAAATCCTAGCTACGCCACTGTGAAAAAAGAAAGATTGGCAAATGTAAAGAGAGGTATGCCGAAAACCTGTTCAACCGATTTGACGTAACATGACCGTGCTACTTTGCTGTGCAGCCTTATAAATAACCGGGCTTATAACCCAATTTGAATCGAAGTCCAACTCACGCTGCTCATCCGTATGTTTGTTAATATAAATGAGGTGGCAATATCTACCCGGGGGGGGGGCGTACTCGGATTTGGTTTGGTCGGGGTGTGCCGGCCGCTGGTGATTCAAAACCCATACCCATTTTTAGGGGTGATTTTGGAAAAATCGGTACCCATTTTTAGGGGTTTTGCTTCATTTTAGACCAAATTTTCGCAAATTATTGGGAAAATAGACCTAATTTTTGCAAATGTTCGCGATAGACAAAAAAATCGCGAAAATAGACAAACAATTCGCGAAAATAGACAAACATTTCGCGAAAATAGACAAACATTTCGCGAAAATAGACAAACATTTCGCGAAAATAGACAAACATTTCGCTAAAATAGACAAAAAAATCGCGAAAATCGCGAAAATAGACAAAAAATTCGCGAAAATAGATACAAATTTCGCGAAAATATACCCATTTGTAAAAAGTGACATTATTAGGGATTATTAGGGATTTCCAGCACAAAATCATACCCCATGTTTAGGGATTTTGTGCCCAAAAAGCTACCCATTAGAGCGGCACACCCCCGTATACCGTTTTGGGTGAGTACCAACCCCCCGGGAATATCTAAAAAATATATATAAATTTACCCAATGAAGGTTTATCAACTTTAAAGAAACGCCGGTTTTAATCGTAACAAATTGTATGTATTAATCCTTTCAGCGACATGAATGATGAGCGCTACGGACAAACTAGTTGTGATAAAATGCTCAAATGTCTCGAGCAGGTCGAATTTGGGATTATCTTCGTAGCTGTAACTTTAAAATAGCAAATGGAAGATGGGGAAAATCTTGAAAGCGCTCTCGTGTTCAATATTGACCCAAACTGTCAATTTTTAAGATAACGCAATGTCCAATTTTCATGTTACTTTTAAACATTAGCTAGTTTGAGCTCATTTACATTTAATTTACACACCAATATCCCAGCAACATGCCAGAAAATGACTAAATGAAGGATTTTGTACTCAAATCCACTCCTCCACAAAGATCAGTTATGACACAAGATGGCGCTGCACACTTTTTTCTCGGACCCAGACGACGCTGGACATAGGCGTATTCACGAGTATTCAGGTTAAAATATGCGAACGAGGTTACCTGATCAAGTGAATGGGACGACCGCTTAACAACGGTTTAAATTCAAAAAATAGCATTTACAATTGGGATGATTAGCCATCCCGAACGGTTTTGGATTGGAAAAATTTTCTTCTAACCTATGATGAATTTTATGGGGTCATATAATCAAAATCCATTGTTACATTGAAACCAACGGAAATTCAAAATTAACGGCCGTTCGTAGCCACCGTCGTCTGCTCTGACCCATAACTGAAAATTTTGTTATTTCATGTTGAGATAGGTCAAATGGAATGATATGTCTATGGGAGGTATATGTCTTCAAAATTGTCACAGGCAGCGTATAGATAATTGGCAACATCTGTTATAATTGGTTGACAGGGTTGAGTGCTATTTAGTCCCTATATACTGTGGGTGAAATTTATTAACAAATGAAACCAAGGGTACTTGACAGTTTAGGGTGGGCTTTTTTAACACTATGCTTGGAGAACCAAATGCAATATATCCATGATGTGACCTTGCTAGAAAATAAGTTGATCTCTGCCACGAGCGTGCTGAACTTGTACCAGCACGGGTTTGTTTCATTTACTCTGAAAATAGTCTCATACTCTGCGAGAAAAAACTGTTCCCTAAGCAAAACAAACAAGAAGAGTTTTTAAAAAGACAATCATCGCTCAGAAGAGGTGTTAACCCTTTTGACTTGAAGTTTATCACTAAGCGCTGTAACTTTTGAATTATTAATGTGATGTATATAGAAGTATACATTATTGGAAAGGAAATGAGTCAGAGAATCTATTTCTGGTATCAAATTTCACTAAAAACCCAGATTTATTTTAATTGTGACCAAAAATCACTTTTTGGATCAATTTGTTTCGGACAACATGGACAACGTATAAACAAAATCAGTTTTGGGTACAAAATGCCGAACTGTAAAATAATTGCACTATAATATAAAAGCATAGGCCCGAGCTGAATAAAGTCAAGGATTTGACAAACGGAAAGAGGTTGGAAAGAGAAAAAAATCTCTACAATGATTATTTTATTAATTTCAGATTGATAAAAATCGTTATCATGCTTATTTTGAACATTAATAATGTTGTGCACAAAATGTAGTAAGTGAAAACTGGGGGGGGGGGGGCAAGATTTCCAAACCTTTCGTAAAAGGGTGCCCCCAATTTGTTTGCAGTCAGGTCAGAAAATGTGGGACTCGGGGGTGTTAGGGCATGTTTTACACAAAACGTGCACGAAAAATGGTCCATAAGTTGTCATAATGCCGATACACACTACATCCGGAGAATGGGGCGGGGGCACGATAGGGCTTGGGGCGGGGCCGCACAAAGGGCGTTTAATCATCTTCGCAACGAGCAGGTATAAATATATAAAGAGTGAGTGAATTAAAAAAAAGTATTTTACCATGTGTTTACTCATCATATCGATTAACCACATGATGAATTGGTTATTTGTATGATTTTGATATTATAAGATCAGTACAAAGCAATGTGCTAACAGGATCATCGTCTCTTCTTTAAGAAATCTTCTTGTCCAGTGTAACTGCTGGTAGCGTCTACCACACCCACCTCTAAAATGCTTGGCTTCGGGCCAAATGAACAGGATCGACAATAAGTGTGTTTGATACAATATTAATTGGGTCATCGATTTATGATCCTTGGCAATCGATTCAAGAAATTAATTAATAACGTTAATATTAACGTTGTCAAGGTGAACATTGAGTTAAGCACTTAAAGCAAACCGTTACTGAAATATAATCCATAATCATGATATCATCACCATGGCATATTACCATTAATTGCACGAGCAGTATACTGGATAGATCTCCGTGTGTCAATCTTAATTCTTGCATTCTATCGCTATTTCTGAAATAAATCCCATTTGTATAGGGGTGTGTGGTTGCATTAGCAATGGAGTGGATGGGGAGATTCAGTCTTGAGAAAAAAGCATTCATTTCCTGGCCAATTGTGGTGATTCTATTTTTCTGCTTGCAACATACAACAGGTTAGTGAAAGATAAGACATACCAGTACTGAGAAATACCACGATATTACGATTCAAATGTTTACTCTGTCATACGATGCAACACACAATGTAGTTCGCCTGGCATCATTACGTTCTCAGGGGAATACAACATTTCGTCCAAATACATCGTCCAATAATCTTTAGTCCAGCATAATTTTGTCCAATCATGTTTTGTTCAAAGTTATTTTGTCCAATCCGATTTTCGTCCAAACGTTACTCGGCCTCATTAGTCATTCATGTACGAAAGTCCAGTTTCTATTCCACAGTCATTGGAGCGGCAATTCTTAGTTTTTACGGATTTAACAGTAACACGGAGAAGCTCCTTACAATTTAGGAGCTTACGTTAACGTTGATGATTTTTATTAGACCTGGTTAAACAGGTATAATGTTTGGTCAAAAAATACCCCTTTTAGGTGTGTTGTTTTAAATCCTGCATTTCGATTTGCAATTAAGAATCAGTATATGCCTATTTTGAAAACTTTGCAAGATCTGTGACATTATGAATGGTCTTATTTTGCCATTAGCATCCGTATAAGCGTTGGAAGATGCAAAGGCAGAAATGGGTTCACCCATCATATATCACTGATCTAATCCCTGATACAGATATTAATTAAGAGGCCACAGTAATAACATTGATTGGTTTTCAATTGATCAAGGTGTACGACAAGGTTGTCTCCGTCAATCATGTCACCATATTTGGTCAACATAGCCTATTCTGAATACACATCAGCTCGTGAGGAAATCATGAATCACAAATACCACACAAGGTTCACATTACGAATGCCTTGACTTTCAAAATTGCAGTGTATAGTATCCGAGACATGGACAGTTGGTATACATATGGATAAATCAAAGACAATCAACCTTTTGATGTGATGTTTGAGAAAGTTGTTGGGTATATAAAATGGCAAGGGCATTAACGAATTTTCAATGAAGATCTAATTAAGGGACCATATCTTTCTGCGATAAGATCGTTCGCAGTAAACTACCTAGATGGTATGAAATCGAGAGCTGGGACTGTTGCTCTTTCAAGCCACCAGTCCAACGGAACTCTGGTCTACGGCCACGTTTTACCATATGGTTCTCTTATAGTTCATAGTTCGTTGAATTATTAACTTTTCTAGTTTGTCGCCACCACTTTATCTCTTCTGGAATGTGCTCTATTATTCCTGAGACCATAATAACTTTAGTTATTATGGTCTCAGATTAGTCCCAGGTCATCTACGAGGCCCCATGACAGGCCCTAGTTCCCGCTATTCCGATAAAACCCGCCAATTTCAAATAAGTCCTGACACTATCTGTAACTCCGCGTAATTCCCAGTTATTCCAAAAAGTATTTGAACTTTGCGCCAATTTCAATTTTCACCGAATAAAATTTGTTATTCCGGTAATTCTGATATCGGATTCCGCAGTGGAAATAAGGACCCTGTCATGGGGCCTTTTAGTTTGAAAACAGATAATAAATAAAACTAAATAAAAGTTAAGAAAATACAATTTCACGAAATAACCAGAGGTAAAAATAGATGTATTAGGAAGGAGCGGCGCGTCGTGGCATTGAACGTGTATAGTCCAAACATAATTGCCATGTTTTGAAATATTAGCGATTTGATGTTGTAATAATGATTGAAAGATGAATAAAAAGACCTCTGATTATGTCTTGTCACAAATACCACGTGTTTATCACTATTTTTTTTTTGATTGTTTGTTTGTTTGTTTACAAAATATTCGAAAACCGTTTTTTTTTTTTAAGTCCGAGTACGTCATCAGTCCCCCCCCCCCCCGACCGACCGAACACGAGCTTTTAGTTTGAAAACAGATAATAAATAAAACTAAATAAAAGTTAAGAAAATACAATTTCACGAAATAACCAGAGGTAAAAATAGATGTATTAAGAAGGAGCGGCGCGTCGTGGCATTGAACGTGTATAGTCCAAACATAATTGCCATGTTTTGAAATATGAGCGATTTTATGTTGTAATAATGATTGAAAGGCCCTAGTTCCCGCTATTCCGATAAAACCCGCCAATTTCAAATAAGTCCTGACACTATCTGTAACTCCGCGTAATTCCCAGTTATTCCGAAAAGTATTTTGAACTTTGCGCCAATTTAAATTTTCAATTATTCCGGTAGTTCTGATATCGGATTCCGCAGTGGAAATAAGGACCCTGTCATGGGGCCTTCTACGCATCGCAGGTTACAACACAGACCGTCAAAATGATGCTCAATTGGTCACACAGAATCAGTCATATCTTGTTACTTTGACGACTTACCCTTTTTCTGTTTTAACATTTTCTTGTTATTTACACATTGATTATTAACCATGTTAACATATTTTCCATAGACCTGAAGTAAATACGCGCGTTGAGCATAATCGGAAAGTGCTATAAAATCTAATTATTTTGTCGGCGCATGGTCCTAATTCTACACTGCAAAAAGTGTGCTTAAATATTTACTCAACATTTTACACAACGTTGTTGAAGTATGCAACCGCTCAACAGTTGCGTAAAATTTACCCAACACCGTTGGATAACATGTTTTCACCAACAGTTGAACAATTCCAGTTACTCAGCAGTTGCACAATTTTAATTACACAACAGTTGGGTATTATTAATTAACCACTTGTTGGGCATTTTGTGACTGTTGCTTAATTTGTGAATTGTTTTCATTATATATTGAGCATTTTTGTATAGCAACTGTTGCTTAATTTATCAAATGTAGGTATATGTTGGGTATTTTATTTGTGACAAGTTTTTATTATAATATATTGAGCATTTTTGTATAGCAATACGGGGTAGGCAAATAATGTGAATTCTGGGCGATGCAGCAGAGCTACATATATCCCTTCCTCCCGGTAGTGAACCGGTAACTTGTAATGGGAATTCTAGGCGATGCAAGCAGAGCTACATACACTATTCCCTTTCGGTAGTGAATCTGTAATTTATTTTAACATGTTATTTAACTAGGCCTATATATATAATATCTGACATCTCTTGGTGTTTTTTACTGTGAACGTTTGCCAAACGTATTCTTGCTATCTGGGTATAAAGGTATAAATAGTCCATATTATATAATACATAAACATATTTATGTGATTCTTTTGGTGAAAAATAGATCACATGACATGAACTATTCAGTATATGTCCATGTCGTGTATTTTCTGGCTATAAAAATCGACTATTCAATATTCATCGCTAGTGACGTCGCTATAACACCGTTGAAATGATATTCATAAACAAATATATGTCAAACAAGGATGGCAATTTTAAACTATTTTGTCAGTGTATTTCGTTTTGGATGCCAAGACAGAATAAATCTAATTGTGGTCCTGCGCTGCAAAAAGGTTGCTTAAATATTTACTCAACATTGTACACAACGTTGTTCAAGTATGCAACCGCTCAACTGTTATTGTTAAGTAAAATTTGCCCAACACCCAACATGTTTTCACCAACAGTTGAACAATTCTAGTTACTCAAAAGTGAGGCAATTATATTCACTCAACAGTTGTTCAAGTATGCAACAGCTCACGAAATTGGCTTTTTTGGACAACAGTTGCCTAAAATTCACAAGTGCGTAACTTGCATCAACTGTTGCGTGATTGTCCTCAATGCTCATGCAACAGTTGCCAAAGTGGAACATTTTTACGCAACATATTTTAGCAACAGAAACAGTTTCCACCAACATTTTAAGGACATTGTTTTCGACGAATTGCTCAACGCTGGGGATTTTTTACTTTTATACAACGCCTAACTTTCTACATATATTAAATGAATTTTAATGAACACGTCAACCAACGGATGATAAAAGTACTTTTAGCAACGTATTTTAAGCAACCTTTTTGCAGTGTAGGTTTCCACATACAAGTATGTACATTATTCATGTCCTGACCTGGCAAATAATGCTCACATCATTATTTCACTATGTTCAACGCTATTATGGACGTGTCACTGAATTATTCAGATGGTACACTATTATTGATATATTCTGATTGTTATATACCGTACATCATTTTTTAATCATCTTATTAATATATTTTTTACAGAGTCTCTTGAATTTCAGGTAACATGCGAACATTGACACATTTGAATCGTAAAACTTACAACCATAGCCAACTTATATAATTGCCCCAAACTTTATGATCGCACTTTCATAATGTTATAGTGATGAGGCTTAAAAAGCAAGCAAGGTAAATTATACCCTTAAATGTTTACGAAATTGATAGGATAGAAAGAATTATGTTTCTATGAAAAATATTTTATTTCAAATAAACCCGTCTGCAGTATAGCCTAATACCGTATAGATACCTTATCAGAAGTTTTCAAAATCGGTTTGAACCGGCATAAAGCTTTCGACACTTCGTCATGTATAATGTATTTTTAGTAGCCATGCATCTTGTCGGTAATACTAAATTGCGTTGAAGAGTGACAGAAAGCCGGAAGATACACCACGTTCATGGTATGTATATTTGATCATGTTGATAGCACAATGCAATGAACCCGACGTCATGCAACAACTTTATTGAATAGAATAGACCGGGTGCGAATCCCCTTTGTTGTCTGTTCGATACATGGGTATAGCCTCTACTGGCGGCTTTAAACCGATTCAAAATGGTATCTTTAATATATATTTATATCCATCCTCAATATAATGGTTGTGTTGCCAGGAATTTAATTCAGACGGGAACACTCGTTGAATCGATCAGATGTATTCTGGGATGTATCGCATCACAAAGCAAATATACGATCAATGTTATCATGATTATACCAGTCACAATGGCGCCAAAAACTAGGAACAAGGAAGTCACAGAGAATTCAAAAACAATATTTTTTTAACATGGTTGTTATGGTAACCAAGCAAGGCTGTGATTGGGCGAAACTAAGAACAAGCCTAACTCAAAAATGAAACATCCATTTACATCAATAATCGACACATATAATCAACTAGTAATTCCGTTTTCGAAATTCTTGATTTATTTTCCAAATTTGAATTACGTTTCGCAACGTGCTGACTGGCTGGATTTTTGGTTGCCATGGCAACCGGAAGTACAAATTAAAATTTCCGAAAACATGGTGCCATGCGGAATTACTAGTTGATTATGTGTCAATTAGGCCTATGGATGTTATAAATATGGATGTTTCATTTTCGAGTTAGGCTTGTTCTTAGTTTCGACCAATCAGAAGTCTTGATTGGTTACCATAGCAACGATGTTCAAAATTGAGATCGAAAATGTGCCATTTGACACGTGAATCCCCCCCCCCCCCCCCCCCCCATCTTATGGCTAAAACTCATTACATAGTTTGATAGTTTGAAGAATGTCATCTTATCGTTCTGCAGGAGCAATAATTGAAAAATGGGCCATTATAATTATACATCCACTCGACGAATATCAGCCATCTTCCACTCCAGTATACTGCAGTGGATTTTCCATCGAGTAACCATCAACGATGATCAAGGTTGAGCTCCCAGTACTATCAGGAGCGACAGAGGGGACCGGTTCAGTGAACATACCTATAGCGGGTACGCATCCGCGTATGGCAGGCCCAATGTCCAGTAACTCGAAAAACCAAGTTTTTCGCCGAAAAACTTGGTTTATCGATTGAAAATCCAAGTTTTTCAAGTGAATATCAATTGAAAAACCAAGTTTTTCGGACAGCTAGGCGAAAAACTTGGTTTTTCAAATGAAAAACCAAGTTTATCGATTCGAAAAACCAAGATTTTCAGTTGGCTGGAGAAAATCTTGGTTTTTCGATCGAAAAACCAAGTTTATCAAAATGTAATGTCCAATAATTTGACAAACTTGGTTTATCAATTGAAAAACCAAGTTTTTCGACGCGGAACGTAAAAGAAAAACTTGGTTTATCAATTGAAAAACCAAGTTTTTCGACGCCTAGGTGAAAATCTTGGTTTTTCAAATCGATAATCTTGGTTTTTCAAATGATAAACCAAGTTTTTCGAATTATTAGACATTAGGCGTCGAAAAGCTTGGTTTTTCAATTGATAAACCAAGTTTTTCGAATTTTTTTACATTCCGCGTTGAAAAACCAAGTTTTTCGATCGAAAAACCAAGTTTTTCAAAATGATAAACCAAGTTTTTCGAATTAATGGACATTAGGCGTCGAAAAACTTGGTTTTTCAAATGATAATCCAAGTTTTTCGAATTATTGGACATTAGGCGTCGAAAAACTTGGTTTTTCAATTGATAATCCAAGTTTTTCGAGAAAAACTTGGATTTTCACTTGAAAAACTTGGTTTTTCAATTGATAAACCAAGTTTATCGAACTATTTTACATTCCGCGTTGAAAAACTTGGTTTTTCAAAATGATAAATCAAGTTTTTCGAATTAATGGACATTAGGCGTCGAAAAACTTGGTTTTTCAATTGATAATCCAAGTTTTTCGAGAAAAACTTGGTTTTTCAAAATGATAAACCAAGTTTTTCGAATTATTGGACATTAGGCGTCGAAAACTTGGTTTTTCAAATGATAAACCAAGTTTTTCGAATTATTGGACATTAGGCGTTGAAAATCTTGGTTTTTCAATTGATAATCCAAGTTTTTCGAGAAAAACTTGGATTTTCACCTGAAAAACTTGGTTTTTCAATTGATAAACCAAACTTTTCGAATTATTTTACATTCCGCGTTGAAAAACCAAGTTTTTCGATCGAAAAACTTGGTTTTTCAAAATGATAAACCAAGTTTTTCGAATTAATGGACATTAGGCGTTGAAAAACTTGGTTTCTCGATTGAAAAACCAAGTTTATCTAAGTGTTATATCCAACAATTCGAAAAACTTGGTTTTTCGATCGAAAAACTTGGTTTATCGATTGAAAATCCAAGTTTTTCAAATGAAAAACCAAGTTTTTCTCGAAAAACTTGGTTTATCAATTGAGGACCCTAGTGCTAAAAGAGGGTTAAGTCACATTGAGAAAAATGGCAAAAACTGGGTTTCATTGTGTCCATGTGTGGACTTGACCCACTCGGGTTTTACCTCCCATGGATTCTTTCACAGCTTTAACGCATGGCTTAACTTTAACATTTGAACAGAGGGTGCAGAGATCCTCCTTGTAGCAGAAAACTGATACTAACTACAATTTCACAAGATTGTGACTTAACCCTCTTTTAGATCTAGGGTCCTCAATTGAAAAACCAAGTTTTTCGACAGCTAGGCGAAAAACTTGGTTTTTCAAATCGATAATCTTGGTTTTTCATTTGAAAAACCAAGTTTTTCGCCTAGCTGTCGAAAAACTTGGTTTTTCAATTGATAAACCAAGTTTTTCGAGAAAAACTTGGATTTTCAATCGATAAACCAAGTTTTTTGGCGAAAAACTTGGTTTTTCGAGTTACTGGACATTGGGCCTGCCATAGACGTCTTTCTGAAAAAGGGGTACTTTTTAGGGGGCATCGCACTTAAGGGTATCCATTACAGTATCGAGGTATCGACGTTTAGTGGTACCGTAAAACGGGGTGGATAGGGACAGTTTCAGCACTCTCTAGATTGTAGTTTTTTCTATGTTGCCGTTCATGAACCAAACTTGTTAGCACATTATATCCACCTATAATGCCTTTGAACTGCCACTATAAAAAATGGAAATATGTGATGGGTATATATCCTTTTCTTACAAAGGTCGGTGTCCCTATTCACCCCGACGTTGGGGTCAATAGGGACAGCATTATTCTGGGTAGGGAAATCACTCGATTTTAAGAGTTTGTACCTGTTTTATTCTATATATGGGTGAATATTGATAATGAGGGAGTTTTAAAAAACCAAAAAAACCAACAAAAAAATCTTTTTTTAAATAGTTTTTATCACTATAACTATTCAAAATTATTTTTAACAATATTTCTTAGACGTGTCAGTTAACAAGGAAATAAATACTTGACTGATTTTTGTAAAGAGTTATTTAGGTGCTTGAAAATCACAAAATATGCTATTCTTTAAATTGAGCTTTATATTCCAATTGATATGTAACAATTCAGTATCAAATTTTCATCTTTTCTACAAATATGGAGATAAATATTATGTGTCATTAAATATGAAAAATACTAATGAACAAAATAGCACCCTCATCTCTCCGAATCTTAGCATGAAGTATATCTGGCACACTTTTGGAGTTGGTTATGACATATTAAAGTTATAGTATCAGTTTTAACAATAAATATGAATATTTCTGGTCAACAATGGCAAAATAACAGCTCAAAAATTGAAGCTTTCAATCAAGTGTTCATAGAACTGGGTCAATAGGGACATATAACACTTATCCAGACCATAATTGTTTTCTTGTACCCAAATGAGTCAAACTTTTGAGATGATATGTGCACATAATAAGCCTTTAAACTGATCTTTCAAAAAATTAAATATATGGAGTTCGTATAATATTTTCATTAACAACGTTAGTGTCCCTATTGACCCCAGATTTTACAAATGTTACGAAAAAAAATGCAAAAAAGCTGGAAATGTAAAATCCTTTCAGAATTTCTTACCAAGTAAAAGAGTATGTTGAAGAACCTTAAAAGGTAGGTCCTGGTGCATTTCCAGCTCATTTGCTCAAATTATGCAGTTAGGAGCAGGAAAGTTTTGACCACACCATTTTGTCCATGTTTTTTTCGGACACCTTTATTTTCGATACCCTGGGCTCCACATTTGTTCTTTCACATCAACTGAACCATTTCCTGAACACTATTATATTGCTCTTTAAACATTTGGTAAAAATAAAATAAATAGTATACATCAAATACACAAAATTTACATTTCAAAAACTTTTCCCATTTTTGTCCCTATTCACCCCATGTCCCTTTTCACCCCGTTTTAAGGTACTAATATTGTTGTGTGTGACTTTTCACATACCATATCACTGCATATCTGTAGGGGTGTATTAATATGTGTACAGATGGTATGTATTGGGATGTACGCATATCTGTATGATGATTATGAATTGAGATTATTTTGATCATTACTATTTTACGCCAGGGGTGCATTATTGAGTGTTTGGTAACGCCGTTTAGGGTAGGGTTTGTATGTGTTACGCCATTTAGGGGCGGGGTTTAGGGGTATCAAAAGAGTATTCTTGTTTACGCCATTTAGGGTCCATTTAGGGTTCTTGGACGCGCATGTGTGCCCGCTTGGTATGTTCACTGACCCCCCCCCCCCCCCCCTCCGGGCAGGGGGGGCATCCAGAATGCTCCTATCCAAATGCAATCCCAATATAAAACGACAACAAAACCACGAATATTAACCAAATTCGTCGGTTTTGCCCCTTGTCAGGTCTATCCTCACCTCACGTCTTGTCCCTATCCGAGTAGATTTATGCCACTGTCTGCAATGACAAAAATACTGCAAGTCACGACTTGCGAGGGAGATCAACTAAATGAGGTCAAAGGTCATATATGGGTCATGTTCCCCCGGTGTTCATGTTTCTTTACTCCAAGTTTGAGGTCAATCGGGCAACTTTAATGATTTGACCTCTGGATGACCTTTGACCTCAGATGACCGCGGATGACCTCTAATTATTTTTTTACATGTTCCCACGGTGTTCATTGCACAGTTTAACCCCTTGTTGACCTTTAACCTTGGTTGACCTCTAATGACCGTTGACCTCGGATGACTTCTAATTTATTTTAGACATGTTCCCCCAGTGTTCATGTTTCACGTCAATCGGGCAACTTTTACGATTTGACCTCTGGATGACCTTTGACCTCAGATAACCTCTAATTTATTTTAGACATTCTCACCCGGTGTTCATGTTTCTTGTCTCCAAGTTTGACGTCAATCGGGCAACTGTTACGATTTGACCTCTGGATGACCTTTGACCTCAGATGACCTTGGATGACCTCTAATTTATTTTAGACATGTTCACCCGGTGTTCATGTTTCTTTTCTCCAAGTTTGAAGTCAATCGTGCAACTTTTACGATTTGACCCCTGGATGACCTTTGACCTCAGATGACCTATGCAAATTAGACCCCAAAAATAATTACCCGGCGTTCATGTTTCTTTTCTCTAAGTTTGACGTCAATCGGGCAAGTTTGACGTCAATCGGGCAACTTTTACGATTTGACCTCTAGATGACCTTTGACCTCAGATGACCTATGCAAATTAGACCCCAAAACAAGCAGCCACATCTTTTGACCATGGCCTACCTATCGCTGAAAGTTTGAAGTCAATCCGTCCATCCGTTCAAAAGATACAGCATTCAGAAAAAAGGCTAACCAAAAGGTACACACATACACCTACGCACAGACACACATTACATGATGACAAAATCCCCTTCTGGTTTTACAAACCAGGGATAAAAAGTAGGAGAGATGACGATTTCACATTTTCAGTGTCATCATTCAACTAGTCCTATAAACAACAAAACCATTTAAAATTGTACAGCACCTTTTGCCTTCGGCCGGAGTCTTCGGATACAAAATAACCATTCATTCATTATTCGTCATGTTTTATTAATCCCCTTGTTTCAGGATTTACATGTCCTGTATTCTGGGAGGCTTATGGACGTAAATGTTACTACACGCAAGGAGCACATTCAACTTGGAGTAACGCGGAATTTACATGCAATAACAATGGAGGCGCTCAGGTAAAATCATACTTTATCAACCCAAATCACCTCCATCCCTCACCCCCTACCCGCACTCCACCAACACATATAAGTTTAATGCCAAAGAATAATCGATGGGCTGCAATCGAAATCATGCACTTCCATTCAGGGATTAATGCGGCACAACTTTTTTTGAAAACTTTACCCATTAGGCAACAAAAAAAAAGTTGACTTGCCCTTTCCGACCGACCCTAATTTTCGGAAATCTAGGGTCGCTATTTTTTTTTTTCTTCAAAAAGTTTTTACAAAAAAATACAACAACAAATAAATAAATAAAAGAAGCACATAACAATAAAGAAAGATGAAACCGTGTTTTTGAGTAGTATCTGCTTGTTAAAAAATCAAACAAACAAAAAATCAAAACAAAAAAATCAAAACAAAAATCTTTAAAACGTGTTTTTGTGTAGTATTTTCCTGTTTACAACATAATTTTAAAAAAATTAAAAATCAGACCGTCCAACCCATACTCTGGCACTGAAGTGAAACGATGTGGGCGCTTTTTCAATGGCCGCCATTGTATCTCTTTCATGAAATTGTACAAGCTCCTAATTTGTTCCAATTGAGAGATTGGTGTGCAGAACAAGAACATTTCCAAAACAAGAGCACCGTGTGACTTAAATAACGCTGGTCGGGCGAGTTTTGCTGGCACGTTAGAATATATCCGTTACCAGGTCAAATGGAACACCACTTTGTTACGAACCACTGATCATATTGATCGTAACACAAATCCTTTGCAGTATCATTCGGAGTGGGCCCAAGCTTGAACCAGTAACCATGAGTTACTCACAACTATGTCAACGAATACATCACACAGCGTATATAAATTGTGATAGCCTTGTATCAATTACCCCATCAACTGACTGTGGCTGTGGCACTCACGCTATCTTCAGTAGATAACACCTTTTCCCGTATTGGAAACAATTAAACATACCCAGCCATGCTGTGCACACACTTAGAGAGAATGATTATCACCCATCCTGTGGAACTCATGCTATCTTCACAAGATAACACTATTTCCTGTATTGGAAATATTTAAACCTACCAGCAAAGCTGTCCACACACTTAGAGAGAATGATTATCACCCATCCTGTGGAACTCATGCTATCTTCACAAGATAACACTATTTCCTGTATTGGAAATATTTAAACCTACCAGCAATGCTGTCCACAAACTTAGAAAGAATGAGTATCACCCATCCTGTGGAACTCATGCTATCTTCAGTAGATAACACCTTTTCCCGTATTGGAAACAATTAAACCTACCAGCCATGCTGTGCACACACTTAGAGAGAATGATTATCACCCATCCTGTGGAACTCATGCTATCTATAGAAGATAACCCCTTTTTCCTGTATTGGAATCAATTAAACCTACCCAGCCATGCTGTCCACACACTTAGAAAGAATGAGTATCACCCATCCTGTGGAACTCATGCTATCTTCAGAAGATAACCCTTTTTCCTGTATTGGAAATAGTTAAACCTACCCAGCCATGCTGTCCACACACTTAGAAAGAATGAGTATCACCCATCCTGTGGAACTCATACTATCTTCGGACGGTAACTGAACTAAACTGAACTGAACTGAACATTTTACCTGTATTGGAAAAAAATAAACCATACTCAGCAATGCTGTGCACACACATAGTAAGAATGATTTACGCCCATTCTGTGGAACTCATGCTATCGTCAGAAGATAACACTTTTTCCTGATAGGAAAACATTACACCTAACCCAGCATGCAATGCTGTGCACACTTAGAAAGAAAGATTGTCACCCATCCGCATGTGCAGAATCACTCAGTTGCTCCACACAAGGCCAATCTTGAGTACCAACCCACCCTAGCAGGCTTCAGTGACAAGTTTGAAGAAGATGCGGAAGAAAACGAAAGTAATTTCTTTGAAAACTCTCGAAGTCGTACAAATTATTGAGAAAATGCCAAAACTTGGTGCTTTTGCTGTATCGCTAAATATGTAAGTTAAAACTGCCACTGGTAATATAAACATGGTTTGGGACGGCTTGTAATGCTTTTCGTTTAATTTATCTGTAGGTTGTAATCGAGGATCAAAATGATATCAATTACCTCGCGACTAAAACTGCCGAATACGACGCATTATCTCACAGTGGATATTGGCTGAAATGCCAAGATGATGTGGTAGAAGGTCAATGGATTTGTGGAGATTCACCACAATATTGGAATTCAGATACAGATAAACTGGGATTATGGGGTAAGTAAAAATTACAATTAGCTGGGAATGGATAAGTTGTGATGGATATTGGCTGAAATGTCAAGATGATGTGGTAGAAGGTCAATGGATTTGTGTAGATTCAACACAATATTGGAATTCAGATACGGATAAACTGGGCTTATGGAGCAAGTAAAAATTACAATTAGCTGGGAATGGATAAGTTGTAATGGATATTGGCTATTGGCTGAAATGTCAAGATGTGGTAGAAGGTCAATGGATTTGTGTAGATTCAAAACAATATTGGAATTCAGATACGGATAAACTGGGATTATGGGGTAAGTAAAAATTACAATTAGCTGGGAATAGATAAGTTGTAATGGATATTGGCTATTGGCTGAAATGTCAAGATGTGGTAGAAGGTCAATGGATTTGTGGAGATTCAACACAATATTGGAATTCAGATACGGATAAACTGGGATTATGGAGTAAGTAAAAATTACAATTAGCTGGGAATGGATAAGTTGTAATGGATATTGGCTATTGGCTGAAATGTCAAGATGTGGTAGAAGGTCAATGGATTTGTGTAGATTCACCACAATATTGGAATTCAGATACGGATAAACTGGGATTATGGGGTAAGTACAAATTACAATTAGCTGGGAATGGATAAGTTGTAATGGATATTGGCTATTGGCTGAAATGTCAAGATGTGTTGTAGAAGGTCAATGGATTTGTGGAGATTCAACACAATATTGGAATTCAGATACGGATGGGATTATGGAGTAAGTAAAAATTACAATTAGCTGGGAATGGATAAGTTGTAATGGATATTGGCTATTAACTGAAATGTCAAGATGTGGTAGAAGGTCAATGGATTTGTGTAGATTCACCACAATATTGGAATTCAGATACGGATAAACAGGGATTATGGGGTAAGTAAAAATTACAATTAGCTGGGAATGGATAAGTTGTAATGGATATTGGCTATTGGCTGAAATGTCAAGATGTGGTAGAAGGTCAATGGATTTATGGAGATTCAACACAATATTGGAATTCAGATACGGATAAACTGGGATTATGGGGTAAGTAAAAATTACAATTAGCTGGAAATGGATAAGTTGTGATGGATATTGGCTGAAATGCTAAGATGTGGTAGAAGGTCAATGGATTTATGGAGATTCAACACAATATTGGAATTCAGATACGGATAAACTGGGATTATGGAGTAAGTAATAATTACAATTAGCTGGGAATGGATAAGTTGTGATGGATATTGGCTGAAATGCCAAGATGATGTGGTAGAAGGCCAATACATTTGTGGCGATTCAACACAATATTGGAATTCAGATACGGATAAACTGGGATTATGGTGTAAGGGAGCAAATCAAAACTCGACCGCGCGGCAACCAGCGGTTCCGCCCGGTTGGACCGCATATCATTGTTTAGAACAATAGAAACCGGCTGCAACCTCACGGAACTGCACGGAACCGGCGGTTGCCGGGCGGTCGAGTTTTGATGTGCTCCCTAAGAAGTAAAATTACAATTAGCTGGAAATGGATAAGTTGTAATGGATATTGGCTGAAATGTCAAGATGTGAGTAGTATACACATGTACCATTAGGGAGGGGATATGGGGTATATTGCTCACCATCGGGGCATTTTGCTCCGCAAGGGTCAGAGGTCATGGAGATCGAGGTCAAGTCAATATTCAAGGTCGAGTCAAAATTTCAAGACATTCACCCTCATAAATCTATGGAAACGTTCAAGTGGATATCAACGAGTCGTTATAACGAATTTTCTTCTTTTTTTCGTAATGAAATCGATTCGTCTAATCTAACTAACGTATGTTTGCCGATAAATGGATTCTTCCCCAACAAGTTATTTTTAGCCTTAAGTATTGCGCTTGGGTTTTCCCCCGAGATTATTTTTAGCAACATTAACAAGGAGAAAGATTGCAGAGTATTGATTCATAATTGATTCTACACTTTGCAGTCTCGGCCTAGCTCATTAAAAATTCATTACCTTATTCGATGAATCAATTTAACCGATTACCGTACATCGGTATAAATCGGTATCGGCATCGACATCGGCACCTTTTTTTCATTGCTCCTATTATAGTCCTTCTCCTTTCCCTTTCTTAAGCGCCTTGTCTACTTTGTAAAAGGCGCTTTATAAATCTCATTATTATTATTATTATTATTATTATTATATATATATATTCTATGGAGTCCTTGGGAGATGAATGGATTGTTGCGTTAGTCTTATTAAGAAGCCTGGATTGGGCTACTTTTGTAAATGTGTAAATACATAGAGCGACCAGACAATCATTACGTGTAATAATTGGGCTACATTATTATCAAAACCAAGTAATTTTACCGATGTTTACATAAGCATTTGTTGTTAACTTACGACATGGACTCCTACATGTACCATCCGTGCTTATTACACACTGATAAATGTAAACCAGGGTTTGGGGGAGGGGCACCAGCAACAAGGCATTCATGATTTTATGTGACATTATGTGGAAGGAATAGTAAAGAGGTAATATTTACAACTGGATTTATAGAAAGGAAAACAAACAATTAAAACACACGAGTCTTATTTCGGTAATGTATTTATTGCATAGCAATCACTTCTATCTATAACAAACAAAGTATCATCTCATTATTATTTTAAAAATACATATTTGTAATACGTTGAACAGCGGTTATTATTTAATCATCGTTGTCTTCCTCTTCGTACTGATGGAACAATCCTTTAACATGTTTAAATTTGTCCTGGTGTTTCGGTATCACTCTGTTCAAGGCTTTGTCGATATTCACTCCTTTATCCACTTTTTCTTCAAGATCTTCCACAATTTCTTGATGAGTGAAATCGTCTTTCACGAGCAGGTAACTGGACAGAAAGTTGCTGTTAAAGAAGTTTTTCTCGACTGCCCACAAGGTCTTTCTGTTGGCCTGTTCTTTCGCATCGTCCTCGTCCACAGTCCACACCCTGGTTGATGTACTTTTCATATTTCTCAGTCCGCATCTCTTCAGTCGTTTCCTCGGCCTCGTCCAACCATTCTTGATACGCCATATTGTCCTCCAGGTCAGAATTAGATTCATCATCGTCATCATCTTCTTCGTCACTTTCTGACTCCGAATGATCTTGTTCGGAATCTTCACTCTGAGATTATTCTGTTTCGGTATCTTCCCCATCTAAATCTTCAACATTCATGACTCTTGGTCTTTTCATTGAGTTAGTTGTTTCATATAGATCATCAATATCTATTTCTTCCGAGGGAGATCCCTCCTCACCAGCATGCATATTTTCTACGTGTCTTCTTAAATTGTATCTTCGATTAAAGCGTTTGTCACAAAACTGACAAAGGTGGGGTTTGACCGAGGATATAAAATTCATGATGACCCTTCGCTGGTTAATCACTGAATGCCGAATATCTGTGAAACCAATCAATATATGGGGTAATTTTACTTATACTCTTATAGGTTCATGCTCATTTGCTCATTGGACTCATTTGACTCATATGGCTCATTGACTCATTTGGCTCATTGACTCATTAACGCATTGGCTCATAGACTCATTGACTCATCGACTCATGAAGTCAAAAGGACACCTCCATATCCCGTAATAGTAAACACATTCATCTCTGCTCATTGACTCATTGGTTTATTGACTAATTGACTAATTGACTCATTGACTCATTGGTTCATTGACTCATTGGCTCACGAAGCCAAAAGGACAACTCCATATCCCGTAATCACATCCTATTTTATAAAAAAAATGGACAAATGGGGCATCGTCACCATGGTCAACCTGGATACCTTTGGTAATTCATCGACCATGAACCGTCCCAATTTATTGTTTCTGTAAAAAAAAAATCAGTTTATCCTTCATGTAATTCTGCACGGAATTAGCCTAGCACGAAATCTGTGTTAAAGGATTAAAGGATTATACAGCTTTATTCAGTAATAGAGTCTTAATATCAGTCTAACTCATGAATGAATTACACCAAGGATACACCAAAAAATCGGAGAAAACCCAAGCGCAATACTAAAGGCTAAAAATAACTTGTTGGGGAAGAACCCATTTATCGGCAAACCAAGGAGTTATTGTTAACTATGATAACTCCTTGGGCAAACATATATACGTTAGTTAGATTAGACGAATCGATTTCAATATGAAAAAAACGACTCGTTGATATCCACTTGAACGTTACCATAGATTTATGAGGGGTGAATATGTCTTTAAATGTTGACTCGACCTTGAATATTGACTTGACCTCAATCTCCATGACCTCTGACCCTAGCGGAGCAAAATGCCCCAAATGGTGAGCAATATGCCCCATTTCCCCCCTCCCTAATGGTACATGTGTATACTACTGATGTGGTAGAAGGTCAATGGATTTGTGGAGATTTAACACAATATTGAAATTCAGATGCGGATAAACTGGGATTATGGGGTAAGTAAAAATTACACTTAGCTGGGAATGGATAAGTTGTGCTGGGTATATTGGCTGAAATGCCAAGATGATGTGGTAGAAGGTCAATGGATTTGTGGAGATTCACCACAATATTGGAATTCAGATACGGATAAACTGGGATTATGGGGTAAGTAAAAATTACTATTAGCTGGGAATGGATAAGTTGTGATGGACATTGGCTGAAATGTCAAGATAATGTGGTAGAAGGTCAATGGATTTGTGGAGATTCAACACAATATTGGAATTCAGATACGGATAAACTGGGATTATGGGGTAGGCCTAAGTAAAATTTACAATTAGCTGGGAATGGATTTGTGGAGATTCAACACAAAATTGGAATTCAGATACGGATAAACTGGGATTATGGGGTAAGAAGTAAAATTACAATTAGCTGGAAATGGATAAGTTGTAATGGATATTGGCTGAAATGTCAAGATGTGGTAGAAGGCCAATACATTTGTGGAGATTTAACACAATATTGGAATTCAGATGCGGATAAACTGGGATTAGTGGGTAAGTAAAAATTACACTTAGCTGGGAATGCATAAGTTGTGATGGATATTGGCTGAAATGCCAAGATAATGTGGTAGAAGGCCAATACATTTGTGGCGATTCAACTCAAAATTGGAATTCAGATACGGATAAACTGGGATTATGGGGTAAGAAGTAAAATTACAATTAGCTGGAAATGGATAAGTTGTAATGGATATTGGCTGAAATGTCAAGATGTGGTAGAAGGCCAATACATTTGTGGAGATTTAACACAATATTGGAATTCAGATGCGGATAAACTGGGATTATGGGGTAAGTAAAAATTACAATTAGCTGGGAATGCATAAGTTGTGATGGGTATATTGGCTGAAATGCCAAGATGATGTGGTAGAAGGTCAATGGATTTGTGGAGATTCATCACAATATTGGAATTCAAATGCGGATAAACTGGGATTATGGGGTAAGTAATAATTACACTTAGCTGGGATTGGATAAGTTATGATGGGTATATTGGCTGAAATGCCAAGATGTAGTAGAAGGTCAATGGATTTGCGGAGATTCAACACAATATTGGAATTCAGATGCGGATAAACTGGGATTATGGGGTAAGTAAAAATTACACTTAGCTGCGAATGGGTAAGTTGTGATGGGTATTGGCTGAAATTCAAACTCGTATAATATTGTTCAAAACACGTGAAAATACTTCATAATTATCTCCCCACGATGCAATAAAAGGGAACTACAATCTTGGAAAAAAGTCCTTGGAACGCTTTACATGTTTGAACATTATGTGCAGATCTTTATTTCTGATGATGTTGATTTTGTTAAAAAACGAAAAGGACATCTTAAACAACCATTTTCCCTTCTCCACACTCCATCAATCAATGTTGGGACACCTTGCTGAAAATATAGACATTTCTCGACATTGCACGGGGTGAAGGGGAGTTTGTTTTCCGTTGTTAACAAGTAAGCGTTCCAAGACCTTTTTTCAGGATTGTACATGGATTGTACATGGATTATACAATTGTGTTCGTGTATTCATTAACAATTTGTCATTAATACTGTAATTAATCTATCCTTTAATGGTCTGTACTTTATATAGATTGGGAACCCGGTGAGCCTGGCGGAGGAATTACTGAAAATTGTCTGATACTTAATTTTGGCGGGAAGTTAAGTGATGTACCTTGCACTCTTGGATTATCTTTCAATGTTGCCGCTTGTGAAATTACCATGGTTACAGCAACAACACCTCAACCAACTCAAGGTATATGACTATGAGCCACATATAGGCACTGTACAGTAGGCTATGTATTTTCAGAAGTGAATATTTTGTATAACTTTTAATCAATTCTGATTTGTGTCTAAGTGAATGAATTGTATTATCCGACTGCGTCTGTGACATGTATTCAAGTGAATAGAAGTTTATAGTAAATTATGAATATTTATAGTGATGTATTTGAAGTGAGCGTGTCTGTACTACTTCTTACCATATATCTGATATTTACTAGTAGACTCCTTTTGATTCTTATTAAATTTAAGATTTTAGTTCTATAAATCTGTGCAAACATTTTTATCAGATTATTTAATTTGGCAGAGGGGTTGGGGCATCTCATTAGCTTTCGAACGCATTTAAATATGTTAACATTGGTTGCGGAAAACAAGTGTCACGCTCATTTGGATAAATAAATTTCAATATAGAATGACGATCCCCACTCTAGTCTGATACTCACAAAAGCCCAATTTTATATTTGCTATACTGGATTCACGTAATAATAACATTGAATGGTCAGTGTTTCGCATTTGATGTATGACAATAATATCTGAGCAAAATTAACATGTGTTTGATTTGTCTTATTAATTAGCTATTGTGGCCCATGCATCAATACCATGCATCACTGAGTATCAATTTTGATTAGGTTTCATTAATGCAAAGACTTTACCAAAATAGTTATATCTGGTTATAATGTGCAATTTCTGACCCCTTATGATATGTAGACCGGTTCAAATGAATGTATTGTACCACTTTTGACCATCGCTAATTTCTGATGTATTCAAGTAAATATTATATTGTATGATATCTGAACATTTCTGATTGTATCCAAGTGAATTGTCTGATATCTCTTTAAAAAGTTTGGAAATGTTTTTCAACTGCCTATAATATTTAGAATCTAATGTTTCCTGATTATGTTCATATTGCGTATTAATTGAAAGCTGATGTGTTCATCTTCCAATGATACCACATTTGTAGCATTCACTTGCTTCAGTATCAGCGACTTGCCTGAGAACTGAGATATAGGATGCCAAGATCACATCACCACTATTTTGTGCTCGAAAAGAAAACATGATTCTGTTCAATTAAGTGTGAAATAGTAGCATTGACCATTACAGTATTATTAGAGAGAAGCTCTATTGAGCGCAAAAAAGTGGTTATTTTTTAACATTCAAATTAAGACCTCAAACTCCACATATTAAAGCAATGTGGCTAAGTACTGAAACAGTGATTGACTTAAATTACAAATATTGTAATACACTCGTCAAAAGAAGTTCCCGGACACTCATTGAAGTTCAAATATTTCACATAAATATTTAATATAAATTAAACAATTGCATGTCAAAATAAGCAGACAATAATTCTCTATCACGTCTGTATGAAATTAAGATTACGCATTCATGCATGGCTGAGCACATTCATTAAGCAATGGTAAGGTGCGTAAAAGGAAATTGCAAGAAATGAGCATTTACAGTCATTTGAATGGAGGGATTATCCAATTTTTTGCAATCTTCTTGCCATTGTCAAGTGAATGGGATCTGCCATGCATGAGTGATCATGTCTAAATTCCACGTTAAGCTGTTAGAGGATTACTTTCTGCTTATTTTGATATACAATTATATATATATAATCATATATATAATTATATATATTCTATTAAATATTAATTTAATTTAAGTGTCCAAGAACTTCTTTTGCCGAGTGTATATCGGGCCGACCTCCGATACTCAAAATATGGACCTGCCATTAACACTCGGTAGTCTGGCTACTAAATACAATGAATTCCCCATTTTTTATTCTCTAATTCTGAGGTAGATCTAATGTTTCAAAAAGAAATCATTTATTTTACAAAACCAATGGAACTAATTAAACACTACATGTAATTTAACAAGACATCAACGAATAAATGTGACCATCACATCAAAATAGACCTGTAATCACCAAAAAGGCAAATTGATTTTTAAATCCATGTTACAAACCTAATTTCTAGCTTTAAAATGACACCTAACGAACATAAAACACATATTTTGTGTAGCTTAAGAGGTAATAAATTGTTTTAATTAATAATAAAAAATCCTCATCTTCTTTTGTTCTTTTTTGCAAATAAGGTTTTATAACAACTGGTCTGTTTCGATCTCATGGGTCACAAATAGATTTTACATATCTAACAAATCTTAAAGGAGGTGTCTCGCAAGCATAAAAGTGTGCTTTATATGTTTGAAAAATAACTATCGAGCCCAACTTTTGTAATTATATAGAAAAAACACCACACTTACGAAAAAACAAATAAAAACCTCAATCTCTCAACATGCACTATCGGCGATCGAAAATCCCAGTGTCGATGATGTCATACTTATACAATACACATGCGCAAATTTGAGCACCGATACCCATGACGTCATCGACACCGGGACTTTCGATCGCCGCGAATTTTAAAAATTGCATGTTGAGTGATGGCAGTTTTTTATTCATTTTTGTGACTAGTATGGTGGTTTGTTCTATATAATTACGTAATTGCGGATCGATAATTATTTTTCTAACAAATAATGCTCAATGTTGTGCTTGCGGGACCCTTCCTTTAATACAAACGCTATTATTATACATTGTTTATAAATTGTTTACAATTGTTTACAATTTTTGAAAATATGCCCTAACAAATATGATGTACATGTAGTACAGTATAATTGTGTAATGCCTCTATTTCTATTATTCAAATATGCATTGTATTACAATTCCAGATCTTCCAAGTACCGATGGTTCGGGCTGGTATCGCTATGATGGAGATAATATGTGTCTTCAAAATCATGGTCTCATTACCATGGAAACCAATGGACTTGTACAGTGCAGCATTGAATGTGTTCGTCATAAAGATTGCCTATCTTTTAACTTCCATGTGACAGAGATAATGAGTGTCTGTACTCTCAACACTGCCACAAGAGAGTCTGTGTTAGAGTCCGATTACCTAGCAACATCAGGATGCCAGTACTTCTATCCACGTTAAAGGGAAAAGGAAATGTCTTATAATTATAGACCTCAGCAATTTTAATATTGAAGGTGCGCTCAAAAAGGGTCACTAGAACTGCAACCTCTACTCTCAGAAAAAATAGGTTCTAAATCTGTCCTCTATTTAGAACCGGCAATGGTTCTTGAATGGAACCAAACCTGGTTCTTCAGACACCTTGCATAAACATATTAGGTCTCTATAGAACCATAAAAGGTTCTCCAAAGGATTCTTAATTTTTGAAGAACTTTTTTGAAGGTTCTATGAGGAACCCGTCTCTTGAACCATAGATCCTTGAGAATTTATTTTGAACTTTCGAAAAAGGTTCTTGACAATTTGAGAACCATTTGGAGAACCAATAAAGGTTCTAAAGAGACCAAAAAGGATCTATAAGGTGTCTGAAGACCCCATTTTGTTTCTTCTCAAGAACCATTACGGGTTCTAAATAGAGGACAAAAAAGGTTTCTTTAATTTAATTTCTTAGAATGTAACCATTCCTAGGACAGGTGGGTTGTTTAAATGTTAAATGTTCAAAATTAACTGATCTCTTCATTTTAAGGCGAGTCAACTATTTAAACATCATTTGCTGTAGTAAAGAAACCATAAGATTTCAAGATATGATGGCCTGGGAAGATGACTCATATTTAATGAACAACATTTGTTTTATTATAATTATTGCATCTGTAACACGGGCTGTAACAAAGAAAATGTCCACATCTCATTTTGAATCCTCAAATTAAAGGAGCACTGAGAGATTGCAGAGATAAATGAAATTCAAAACAAATGAATTGTTTCAAAAGATAAGGTACATAGGAACCCTAAAGTGTAATAATTTATGGACAAAGGGTTGAATGATGGCGCTAGAAAGAAATTCAGTTGAAGCAATTTATGTGGCGAGTGGTGCTGATAATCCAAATCGTGAAATTTTACATGACAGATAGCGAATTAAGGTAAGCCGTTTCAGATGGTATAGTTTATTTCCCCAAGTATTATGTGGGTGCGAAAAACCTGATTTCCAGGAAACTTGACGGTGCACTCCCATACTTATCTCTCAGTGCCCTTTTAAAACGAAATATCATGTGATACACAATTTACATTGTATTGACATTAAAGCAACCACTTGCAAACTTGCAACAGAGTAAGACACATATGGGGTAACACTTTTAAAAAAAGAAAGCTTATGTTAAATGTGTAACTTACTCTTGATTTTGTTCAAGTGTATTAAAGGTAATATTTAGATGTTCCTGAATTTTGGTTAAACCATAGTCAAACTAATATGTCAGAAAGAGAAATATAGTGGTTTTCATTGAGAGGGAATAAGGATTAGGAATGAAAAATTGAGTGGTCAGTATAGCTATAGGCCTAAATATTAATGAAAAAGAAACAATTGCATAATTTGAATTGACATTGACAAATATTACATAAATATAGAAAAATATATAAACACAGGAGGCAATTATGGTGTGTATAATTCTGGAAACTTTGGCAAAAAACAAAGTCCAATCACATCATTTGTAAAGTGATATAAGTATCCACTACATGGAGTATGTCAAATTAGTATTAATCTATTGTTAAGGTAAAAAAACATGGCTAACACTTTTTAAAGTAGTCTATGTCATGTTGAAAAGACAAATATCTTTTGTTGATAGAGTTTCTTTAACACTTTCCACGCGGCAGCCGATATTCCAAAATGTCACAAAATGATTCAAATATGTCAAATTTAATAAATTTCATACCATATTTGGAATCACCATAAGAAATGCTTTAAAATAAGTACAAACATGACTAGTATTGGTTCAGTAATCCTTCATATAGACCTTGACATTTGAGAAAGGTTTCTGAAAGATCTGTTTTGTATTTTGGTAAAACCAACAGCTGCGTGGAAAGTGTTAACAATTGCAACAGAAGCATGCCATTTTGATATACTGTGCATGTGGGAGCATGACTAAACCGTCCAATGACGATTTATTCAGCTGAAATCTGAATAAATCGATTTTGCTCGCTGCACAGAGTCCTTCTCTTAACTTGAGTTTCTGTTTCGCGGTTTTTCCTCGCCTGATTCCACAGTAACAATAGATAGGTCATTCCTTTTGTGTGCGTCCCTCCCTGCGTGCTTTGCGAGCAACATTCAGTTTTCCTTACTGATTCATAACCTCCGTTGTCTGCATTCGAAGAGGTTGTTCTCTTCTTCTTAAAATATAAATTAATTTTGATTTGTTTAAATGAATAAAATGTTCTACCTCTCATTTGCTTTCGGAGGCAATAGCACACTTCTTGTCATAACTTGCTTTTCCTCATGTGTCTGTGGGCAATGAGAGGATACTCAATTTGTCCTCTGATGTTAAACCATGTCTTATTTTTTATAAGTTTAATACAGATTTCCATACTCAAATATTTCTTTGTTTAAAATGTGTATAAATATTTTCATCAAGCCATTTTACATTCACACAAAAACAAAAAGGATTCAACAAATGACTTTATTTTCTCCAATTACCCTGTACTTGAAATTTTAAAAAAAATGCATTTTAGTTCTTTATATTCAAAGATAATAATATATAAGTTTCATAAATAACTGTGTGATGTGTTCAAGCAAAATGAGTGGGAACTCAAAAATATTGATTTTAATATAGCCAAACAAAGGAGATCTTTTGTTTCCAATTGTTTTGGAACCCTTCAACTACTCGTATCTTTGGAACCAATAATTGTGATGCAGTTTTCTGCAAAATGCAGCTTTTCAAATGACATATGAAAATGAAATAAAATGACAATGAAATAAAAATTGAATCCGACTGACTTCTGACTCATTTTGCTTGATCACACTACATAATTATTATAGTGTTCTTTCACAAAATGGACTAAATGTACTTACATTTAGAATGATTTAGACCAAAGTTTGCAGATTTCGTCCTGTTAATTGGAGTATAATGGGAAAACTATTGGGATTTCATGAATGGTTGAAACCTTCTCTTTCACATGAATTTACAAATTGATGGCTGTGGTGAAGTGTTATGTTATTTTTATTGAGTTGTCCAATTTTCCAGTCTGCACATGGGATATGTTTGGTGACATTATATTTGTATATGAGAAAGTTTTGAAACTACATGAAATTCTGAAGAAAACCGCAAAACTGTTATTTTTAATGTCGATCACTTCTTTACGAGAGCCAATTAATACTCACATCTGCTATTCAGTTAACCCCCTGAGAACTAGCGGCCGATTGGTCAGAAAGATGGATACATCATTTATTGCACCAATAAGAGACATTGTAAGAATAATTGTATCAGTGATAAAGATGGGAGTGAAACATTTTACAAGCTGCATTTGAATGGGCTTATCATATGTGTATCTTGTAATAAACCAATCAGAACCACTGTAAGATAGACAGGTAGACCCCAGGGGGTTGTAGGAATCTGGTGTAGCTGTTGTCATTTGTTTTGTAAATAGGGGACTTTGCGGCTGTGTGTTTTTCAAGATATAGATGAAAACAGACAGTAAAAAATAATAAGAATATAGGAGTCACTTTCACTCCTAAATTCTGAATATCTTGATTAATTTAAATAAATTTGGTGTCATTTTGAACCTTAGAAAATGCTCTGAAAGCACACATGATAAACTAAAAATTGACTTCACCTGCAAAGTTCCCCCTTTTGATGAGTACTGCATCACCTTTATTGAATGGTAGACTTATGGTCAAGAGTGATTTCTGTGTGCGATCTTTGCAAGCCCCCTTTTCAAAATAGTACAATGGATATACCTGATCTTTCACCAAATATTTCAAACAAATCAATCTAATAACCCTAACCCTACCATATACCACGACTGGGCACGTTGGTACCACCCGGCGTGGAAGTTTTTTCGATGAAAAAATGGACCCAATCCTGAGGGGTGTGCCACTGAGCTTGCCGATCGGAGGCCACTTTTAAATTAAAATTAGGTCGGCATAGAACTGGTGGCGCTATACCGATCAGGCGTGATTGTAGCAGACGACACGACGCTGGCCACTACGCGTCTCTCAGACAACCCAATAATATGTCAACGGCAGGGCTGTCAACTTTTGGGATTCGCTGGGAGGGAGAGTCAAAAAAAATCGCACGGTTAAAAAAAATCGCACAGTCCAAAAAAATTGCACAGTCCAAAAGATAGGCCTACAGCCAGGGGCGGTGCCAGGTTATTTGTATAGGGGGTGGGGGAAAAATCAAGGTTAAAAAACTGAAATAGTGAGTAACTATTGTGAGTAACCAAAGAGGTGCAAAGCACCGCCCTCCGCGGTAACTAACGCGGACAGGGGGGAGTCTGAGGGGGATGTGCCGCCCTCATAATTTTGAAGATAAAAATCAATTCTCGAACCCATTTGGGCAATTTGGTGTGTACTTTTGACCGATTTCCTATTGAAATGCCATCATTTCCAATCAATATTGGCTTTTTATCTAAGTTAGACAGCTATTTCATTATAGGCTATGCGAGAAAAAGGAAGTTGTGCATATTTACTGATGATCTTTTCTTGATTTAAGTAGTAGGCCTATAGATCATTGACTCAATCAGACATATTTGGTCAGAACCCTGACCCCCAAAATGAATTGCGAAAAAATTATCCCGATTGATTAAAACTGAAACCGTTAAGTGATATGATGCGAGCATAGCGAGCAGAAATTTTTGCGTATTTGAACGGTTCTTTTGGGTTTTCTAAGCGTTTTTAGAACGAAATATGAAAATGGTTCCCCAAAAAGCTATATTATGGCCCCTATCTTTAGGTTCGTTATTTATTTATTTTCCGACCATGATTTTTCATACTATTTTCGAAGAATTGGGTTTTTGATTTCCCCGCTTGACGAAAGAATTTTACTAAAAACCTCTTAATTTCCTCCGAATAAGTATAATCCCAACCCCACCCGAATGAATTTAGTTCCGGGTTACCTGTTTCCGGAAAACATGAGCGCGAAGCGCGCGATAATTTTTTTCCTATATACTCAGTTCTGGCTATAATTAATGTGTATTTTGTTATAGGCCTGAACATCACGTGTACACTTTTCGTTGGATTCGACCATATATGGCCCCTCTCTTTAGGTTCGTTATTTATTTATTTTCCGACCATGATTTTTCATACTATTTTCGAAGAATTGGGTTTTTGATTTCCCCGCTTGACGAAAGAATTTTACTAAAAACCTTTTAATTTCCTCCGAATAAGTATAATCCCAACCCCACCCGAATGAATTTAGTTCCGGGTTACCTGTTTCCGGAAAACATGAGCGCGAAGCGCGCGAATTTTTTTCCTATATACTCAGTTCTGGCTATAATTAATGTGTATTTTGGTTTGAAATGGGCTTTTAGAATAATATTTCTGGACATATGCACGCATAGCACACGAATATAAATGTTCTTGCATACTGTTGTGTTTAGGTCGTCTGTGGGATCCTATTATTTATTACTCACGACGAGAGATATAACTTTCTAAATCCTGCCTTCTTTATTCAGTTCTCAATCTTCAAGACTTCACATTACAATCAACAACATGCATCAATGGCGACCCCCATGAAGTGTTTCTCTTCCCAACATGCATCCTTCTTGGACCGTCAAACTCGCCTGACCTCAAGAGGGCGCAATACCACATTAACGGTGTGGAATACCAATCGCCACATAACCCCCTCGGCCATCAAGCGAGTTCCACCGAGCTAGAAGTCAGCTAAAAAAACAAAGAGTAATATAAAAATGGCAAAACTCTCCATAAAACATTGTAGTAACACATGCAATTTGTAATTTAGTAATAGATTATACGTGAATACACTAATTTTGTAACATTCTGCATAAATATTCCCATGATCACCCTACATCATACTGTTTCAGCGAATGAATGAATGGTATTTAAAAGTGAGAAAGTGGTATGTTGTGAAATCCTAAACCACACTAAGGTGCACAGCATATGTCGACTAGTATTTATGACTATACCGTACCTCTCAGTAGGCTGTCTGTGCACACCTGCCTCCTTGGGGTAGCTAATCCCAGGAGTCGGGCACTCCATGCTCAGACGCTAATGATATGAAAACTGGAATAATTTTAAATATGCCAAAAGCCAATACACTGCAGTAATAATGAATCTATTAAATCAAAATTAAATCAATCAATGACCCTAAGATTACATTTGACTCAATTTGAAGAATAAAAAAAACCCACTGTAGCACAACTAAATGGTGCAACTTTTGGAAACAATTAAACTCACAAAATACCACATCCTGAATTGGGAGCTCAGGGGCAAGCTACGGTGCTTCTTTTAAAATGAAACCCATTTGTATAACAAAAACATGCACTAAAAGTTCATCTTTAAATTTTGTGTGTGATGCCACCAGGCCACAGCATACAACAAGATAACTTCATTACATTAGAACACTGTGTTCACCTCTCAAAAGCGATATCATACAATGTATAAGGGGAAAATAAGCCGTGGTCACATCTTCATGTGATCTCATACAGCATAAAGATGAAGCATAATTATGTTATTGTTCTAGAAACAAAATTCACAGTGAACACTATCAACATATCATCATACACCTTTCCTTTGGTATTTCAAAAAAACAAACCGACCATATCTCAATGTGTATGCACTCTCATACTACAATGTCTGCTCTACCCGTTTGATTAAAACATTACATTATCAGGTCTCAGTTCAGTACCTACCTGATAGATGTTTTGTGACCAAGTAAGGTAATTTCACATTCATAAAAACATTTGGCTGACTGCCTATCCAAATTTAAAACACACATGTCCACATGATTTATAGTATTGCGCAAGTATACAAATTCCTAAAGTGGAAGTAACCTACTATCATTAGCTATACATGAATGTGATCTTACCATGCTACAAATTAAAATACATAATGCAATAGTCATTTACTATAATAAGACTATTAAATGCCAATGTGACCTTGCATTGATAAAATGTTCATCTCTTAAGTTATAATGAAAATTAAAAAAACACCTGTGATCATGGAAATCATGATACCTGTACATGTCCAAAACTACAGAAAAAATAAACAATAATCAGCCATCTGCTTTGATGCACCAAAATTAAACTATATAGACCAACATTGCCAAATGTTACTTTACATCTGGAATGGAAAAAGAAAAGAAAAAAAACAACACCCATGCGTTCATGTAAAACCATGACTATAAATCGATATTATTAATGTTTAACACTTTCAAAATCTTGTTTGTCCACATATTTCTGTCGAGATCTCTTGTACATGGGAATTGTGTCACATGCATTTGTAACAAGGCTTTGGCATTCAGGACTCAAGTCATCAAATGGTACATATGAATTACTAGTAGAGGGAAATGACAGCCATTTAACCCTGTACAGCCACTTCCCTTTAACTTTCTTTTGTACAGAATTTGTTCTATTTCATAGAATTGTGTCTGATCACCATCTGTGTCAGCTCTTTGTGCATTACCATCTGTGTCAGCTCTCCGTGCACTATTATGACTATTTATAGGGAAAACTGACTCTTTTGGGAGTCGTACCTTCAGTTCTTTAGTCCTATTATCTTTGGATGGAACAACTGGGTCATGCTCTTTGTCCGGGGGCACTTTGTCTGTGTTACCTGGTTCATCATCCCTTTGATCAGGTGGATCAGTGTATCTGCACTCAGCATGCTTCAACCTATTGACATGGACCTTTTGAGGGTATAACTTATTATCCTTCACCGCACGCAAGCGCACATGTAGATCAGTGAGTTTCTCAATTACATAGAAGGGTCCATGCCATGGGCTCGCTAGCTTTCTGGATTGATCTTGGATAAGCACAGGAGAATGCAAATACACAGTTTCCCCTACACGAAATTGACAGTTCTGTGCTTTATCTTCACATCGTCTTTTCATAAGACCTTTTCGCTCGTTTAGTGTTTGTTCAGCCTCCACTCTGGCTGCGTCCAACAGAGGAAGGAGTTCACTTACATAATTCTGGGCAGACTTTGGACAATTTTGAGGGTTTGGGATAACATGATCCAGAGGAGTACGTGGGTGCCTGCCATACACAAGAAATGCAGGTGTGAACTCTGTGCTATCTAAACAGGGAGATGTATTGTAGACAAATTGTGTAAACGGTAAGTATTGGTCCCATTGCGTGTGAAATTCATCCAACTGTTTGGCAAGAGATGAAAGAATGTACGACATACAACGTTCACTCTGCCCATTACATTGTGGGTGGTAAGCTACTGTCTGTGTCTTCTTTGTTTGCATTAGTTGACATGTGATGCGTACAATATTTGAGAGATAATTACTGCCCCTGTCAGAATGCAAATACTTGGGAGCACCATGCCGGCAGACAATTTCTCGTAGGAACGCTCTGGCCACTGTAGCGGCTTTAATGTCTTGGACTGGTATCAGTTCCAAATACTTGGAAAAATAATCAACAAACACTAAAACATATTTGTTACCAGTACCTAAACACTGTGGTAAAGGCCCAAGGATGTCAGTGCTGATGCGCTCAAATGGCATGGAGGGGAATGGCATGGGGGTAACTTTAGCTCGTACTTTCATCGCTGGGGGCTTCCTGCGATTGCATTGATCACATGACTTGACCCAGTTAGTGATATCGGAGTGCATACAAGGCCAATAAAATTTCATGCGCGTCTTATCCATTGTTCGTGCTATACCTAGGTGACCACCTGCCAGAGGGGAATCATGACATTCACACAAAATTGTTGGAACAAGGTTAATAGGAATTGCAAGTTGAACGTGGCTCCTGTCAGAACGATGACCCCTACCTGGTTTCACCCATACATGATACAAAATTCCATCGTATAAAAAATATTCACTTGCAGTGCGCAGAGTTATTTGAGCATCCCTCAAATCCTCAGGGAGTGAGCCACTTTTCAGGAATTCTATCACTTTGGCATACTTTGGGTCTCGCATTTGCAGGGTAGCTAAATTGTGTGACTTGAATATTTCAGCAGAGTCTTGCTCAATATCTCCTGCCTTGTTGTGCAATTTGCTGTGGGGTTGGACGGGAGCCTTCACAGCACACACTTTGCTCTTTGGAAGGGAAGTTGGTGCAAACTCAAAATCGGGGCCTATGAGGGGAGATAATTCAGATTCCTCCACAGGTATCTGTGATTGCGGGGTGTCAGAATACTCCCGACGACTGACTGCATCTGCATTACTATGTGTTTTTCCAGCTCTGTACACAATCGTCATGGCATATGCCTGCAAAAGGGCTACCCATCTAGCAAATTTACCACTTGGCTCCTTTAAAGAAAATAGCCACTGCAATGCAGAGTGATCAACAACAGCTGTGAAAGGAGCAAATCTCAAATAACAATCCAACTTCCGCACCGAATATACCAAAGCTAGGCATTCTTTCTCCGTAATGCCATAGTTTCTTTCAGATACCGTCAAAGACCGTCCAACATAACAAATGACATGTTCCTCTCCATTGACTTCTTGGGTTAAAACGCCTCCTACTGCAAACGAGCTAGCATCTGTGAAAAGTGTAAATGGCTTGTTGTAATCAGGATAGGCCAAAAGTGGTGGGGAGGTCAGGGCTGTTTTCAATTGCTGGAAAGCCATTTCACATGACGCAGACCACTGAAATTCTACTCCTTTTTTTGTGAGGGCATATAATGGGGCAGATATACCGGCATATGATTTCACAAACTTCCTGTAATACCCTGACAATCCCAAGAATGCACGGAGATCTTTCAGTGTCTTAGGTTGGGGATACTCTTGAACAGCCTTGACCTTATCAGGGTTTGGGGAGATTCCCTCTCTACTGATCACATGACCTAAGTAATGAATCTTGTGCAAAGCAAAATGGCACTTGTCCGGTCGAAGCTTCAGACCTGCCTCTGCTAATCGCTGAAAAACTGTCTCTAAGTGTTTCAAGTGTGTATCAAAATCCTGGGAGAAAACACATATATCGTCCATATAAACCAGACAGTATTTCCATGTCAGTCCATGGAGAACTGCTTCCATCACCCGTTGGAAAGTAGCGGGGCTGTTCCGTAATCCCATAGGAAGTCTCCGAAATTCAAACAAGCCTAAATGACAGCGAAATGCTGTATACTGACTGGATTGGGGATCAATTGATACCTGATAAAAACCATTTTGCAAATCAAGTGTCGTGAAAAAAACAGGTTTTGATGCTCCAATACTGTCCAAAGCCTCTTCTGTGGTGGGGATCGGCGTCGCCTCCATTTCAATCAATTTGTTTACGCCACGGAAATCAACTACAAAACGATAACCTTTGTTCTGACCTTTAGTGACCAAAAGATATGGGGCTGCCCAAGGAGAAGTGGAAGGTTGGATAATTTCTTGATCCTCCATATCACTTATCATGGTCTCCAAAACTTGCTTTTGTTTTGGACCAAGTCTGTATGCACGTTGTCTAATGGGCTTGTGTTTGGGGTCAACAGTAATCTTGTGCTGCAAAATGTCACACCTACCCAGCCTATTGTTAGAGCCTACAAACGCGTGTTCATATTTGTCTACTAAATTCATCAACTCTTGTTGTTGTTCATTTGTTAAATCTGACTGTGTAAAATCAAGCTTCTGTGACATTCTGGACTCTGCATTGAGTGTGCGCGCATGTGATGATGCATTTGTGACTGTTGGGGAACAGAATTCATGACCTGACGTTTTACAATCAACCTGTGTTGTACCAACCTTGTATATGCATGTACACCTAGGCGTACCTATTTCAGATGCAATTTCACAACCACCTGTACCATGGTCAACATTTGTTGGATTTTCATTTGCGTTTATCGTATTGACTTGACTTGTACATTCCCGTAAACCGTGTGAATAAACACCTTGTCCATTTACATCTACACATACATCGACATTTGCATCGTTAACACTACTACTACTACTACTACAACTACGCATTGGTTTACTTGAAGTATGATCAGACTCATCTGGTATAGTATATACTATGTCAGTACTTGATAAACAAGTGAATTTTCCCACATTTGCACCTTTTGGTATGCAAATGGTTTCTTCGGTGAAATTGCCGCACCCAAACTGGATGGCACCTCCTTTGTTGACAGATAGTGACTTAGTAGGCACAAGGCCCAGTGATGACAACAAAGGAGACCCAGAAGTTAGGCCTATCACCTCGGTGGGAAGAGGTGATCCCTTTATATGCGCAATGACCGCAACCTGCGTGTTTGGGGGTACTGTAACCTCACCTGGAGAAACAATTTGCCTGACTGGTTGATTCGCAAAAATATCCCTTTTCCATGTTTGTATTGTAGTGATGCCTGATTTACCTCTAAAAATTCGTTTCCTAGAATGATAGATGGTGATAACTTAGGTGCCAAGTAAAACTTACATGTAGTTTGATGCCCTGCCACTTTTACCCTGACAAATATCATCCCCACAATTTTGGTCACATTTTGAGTTGCTGATTGTAATACCCCTCGATCTGTTGGATGCACTGCTATCTTATTTAAATCTTTGTATTTCTCAATCACATCGGGGTTAATAACATTGATATTTGACCCTGTATCCACCAAAGCGAAGAATTTGATTGGACATTGATTCATGTGAATTGTAATATAGTTTCCCAATAATTTGTATGATTCTACTGCTTCTCGTGAGTTTTCCTGCCCAAACGCCTCACCATGTTGTTGTTCATTTACTTGTTTGGGCTCCGGTAGTTTCCCTGATTCTGTGTGACGCTTCCCTGACTTCCCTTATCCCCTCCCTGACCACCTGTGAAACCCCCCTGATTCCCCTGATAGTTTGTCTGACATTCGTTCCTATAGTGTCCATATTGTTGACAATTGAAACACTGCACTTCCGATCTTGGCTTGGGCGGACGTCTGCTGGGTTGAGACTGCAATGTTGGACATGCTGGTGCCAAATGCTCCCCACCACACAGTTGACATTTGGCAAGTGATTTCTTAATGTCCTGCAAGACTTCTACAAGCAACCTGTCCGTCTGATTTGGCACCGGGGTTGGGGTGGCTGGTGCTGCGGCAGCATGGAATTGCCCAGTACTAGTAGCTGATATAGAGCTACATTGTTTAGGTCTATGCAATTGCAAGTGTTCGGCGCTGTTGCTGTCCATCTTTGGGAGCGATCCCTCCTTGGCGCATGCCGCTTGTTCGGCAGTTTCAATTGATGTCGGCGACATACATAGCACATGACTTCGTATTTCTGGTATCAGTCCCTGAACAAAAGTGTGTAAATGTTCCTCGTCACCTATGTCCAATCTTTGACACAGCTTTCTGACAGCGTAGGAATAGTGCATTACGGACTCTCCTAGACGTTGGCGCCTGTCACGTAGCTGCTGACGCATTTGAAACTTATTGGCTGGTGAAATAGCAAATTTGAGCCGTAGGGCTGTGACAAAGGTTTCATAATCGTTCACGATCTCTGCATTATCTGCATTACTTGTCATCGACTTTAACCATGTTGCCGCTGGACCATCAAGCAAAGCTTTGATACATGTTAGCTTGTTAGCTTCTTTGCTTCCTCAAGATTTGTATGGGCAGCATACCGTTTAAATTGGTCGTGCCAAAGTTCAATGTCCTCTGTCTGTTGTCCATTGAATTTTGCTGGCCTTAGATTATTGTTGTTTGTGCCAGGGGCCGCCACCCGGTCTAGTACTTCCTGAAAGGTTTGTACCAGTTCTTCCATGACAGAGAGATGTTATTCCCTGCTTTTAAACTGTTCGTTTTCAATTTATTTATGCATCACGAGTCCCGATTATCATGGGTTCAGTTTTCCGTTTTACGTAGGCCAAACGAATTCCGGCCACACATTTCGAGTCCAAGCTAATATTATTTATTAATTATATGTCCGCATTTCTTTTGCGATTTACACCATAGTTTACGGCGTTTACGCAGTTCCTGCCCAGATTCTTCCACCATATGTTGTGTTTAGGTCGTCTGTGGGATCCTATTATTTATTACTCACGACGAGAGATATAACTTTCTAAATCCTGCCTTCTTTATTCAGTTCTCAATCTTCAAGACTTCACATTACAATCAACAACATGCATCAATGGCGACCCCCATGAAGTGTTTCTCTTCCCAACATGCATCCTTCTTGGACCGTCAAACTCGCCTGACCTCAAGAGGGCGCAATACCACATTAACGGTGTGGAATACCAATCGCCACAATACGTACTCATTCATAATATTTGTAAAGAATATGGTTTCGATTCCTTCGACTGAAGCCTTGAAATTTGATAGAATTAAATATATAAACCCATGCAATGTCTATCTGTCAATTTCTAAGGGGTGTATGCCCCTCCAAGCTGGATTATATCAGCCACCCCCCCCCCCCCCCCCAATTTGGACACGCCACTGATATCCCAAGTGGGTGCAACTAGGCCTTTTCAATATACCGATAGACATCTGTTTTCCTTTCCTCTCTTCTTTCCCTTTTCTTTTCTTTCCTTTTTCTTTTCTTTCCCTTTTCTTTTCTTTCCCTTTTCTTTTCTTTCCCTTTTTTATTTGACTTATTTTTGAGGCGGGAGTTTATATATGCTATGCGGGAGTGCGGGAGAAAGAGTGTCTATGCGGGAGACTCCCGCCTAATGCGGGAGAGTTGACAGCCCTGGTCAACGGGAGTGCACTATTTTGAATAATTTTTAACAGTCATCGCCCGGTTAACCATGACAATTCTTCTAATTATGATGAATTTGTCGGCTATATCTTGCCTCACGTCCCGTACGGAATAAACCGTGATAGCTACACAACTTATTTTAATTGATTTGAGCATGCGCACTTGAGTTACGGGACGTCTAGCAAGACATTGCCAATTTGTCAAAATGATAAGATTAACATTCGCGATTAGGCCTACGTGTTATTTATTACGTATTCAACATTTAGGTTTCGCGTGGCCACCGTCGTCTGTGTAAATCCACAGCGCCCTCAAACCTATGCCGACCAAATATTACGTTAAACCTGGTTAAACATTGTTAAATGCGGTAAACGCCGGTCACCGACACATTCCGATGATTACCATAATCTTACTATAAATCTGGAAACGGTGTGTGTTGGGGGGTGTGTTTGTTTGTGTGTGTGTGTTTGTTATCCTTATTTCTCCGTTAGTTGTGATCAAAGTGGCGCCTAATTTGCATGAAAGATAGAGGAAATAACGGGAAGGGTGTTAAAGTTTATTTCACTGAAATTGGTTAACAATTGAGGACCCTAGTGCTAAAAGAGGGTTAAGTCACATTGAGAAAAATGGCAAAAACTGGGTTTCATTGTGTCCATGTGTGGACTTGACCCACTCGGGTTTTACCTCCCATGGATTCTTACACAGCTTTAACGCATGGCTTAACTTTAACATTTAAACAGAGGGTGCAGAGATCCTCCTTGTAGCAGAAAACTGATACTAACTACAATTTCACAAGATTGTGACTTAACCCTCTTTTAGATCTAGGGTCCTCAATTGGCTCCAAAAACAACAAAAAACCTCTCAGATTTGGCTCATAAATGCCACTAGAATTGAACAACGTTGTGCGTTGCGCGTACTACCGCGTAATCATACCGTGGCAACGCGTCGCATGCAGGCCTATGACATACATGTACACATTTTCTGATAGGCCTATTTAGCTATGTCACTACCTCATTTTGTCAATATCAAGGTCATTGTGTAGGGTGTAAAATGAATAGCTACACTATTAAAAAACACATTTTTCACTTGCAATCGACCGTTTGAACATCACATGCATGACACGGTACTTTTGAATTGATCAAGATGATTCAGAATGGTCCAGGAGCCCGAAAGGTTTAATCAGCTGAGAAGGTACAAAAAGTTCAACGAAGATCTGCTAAGTTTAGTAGGGCGCCAAGAATCAATATTTTGTATTGCTGCCGGATTGCATCCTATACGGGGAGGGGGGAGATCAAATGTCATATAGGGGTCAAAATGCAAAAATGCTCTGATTATGTTGCAATATGGTACGCTGGGGGAAGATGGGACGCGGGGGAAGATGGGACAGTGAATTTCGGAAATACTTTTTTACCTAATAGTCAAATTTTGCTCATTTTTGTAACAAAAAAGCTTTGATATCATGTCTATTTATATTTGCAACCAATTTTAATTATCATCCTTCATGAAACGGGACACTGTTTCTTATTGCTAATATAAACATGTTGGTGTGTTAATAAATATTACACAATTACCTCTATAAACATGTTGTAGTGTTTATGCAAACGTTTATCGTATGCAATGCCTCCTATACCTTTTGTGACGATGCTAATGTTGTGAATATGCTAGCGTAGCGTTTAATTATTGTTATTCTTGTTGTGGTAGCGTAAAGTAAGCTTACTTGCCTAAATTTACCTTGGCTTTGCGTTGCGTATTTATTACGCCTGTTTCTTGAAGAACTTCACTCGTTTGAAACACAAGATGTTTACTGTTGGTCAACTAGGGTTTATATATTTGATCCCTTGTCGTTTTATTTATCAACTTCTTACTTATAACAAACGATTGTGTCGATTTAATATGTGACAATTCTCCCGACGGTACCGTTCCAAAACAGGCACGCATGAAAAGAGAGCGAATTCTCCTCTCAATCGCCCAAGTAAGCCCGCATGTAGTTTCAGCCTTCTGATTGGCCAAGACTTTAGTGACGTACTCGTGAAACTACTTGTGGCACCATTGTCAACCATTAGGGGTGAGCAATTGTGCATTATTATACTGACTTCCTCACACCCCTGGAATTCCTGTAGGATTGTGTTAATCCTTAACAAAAAAAAATTTGGTGTGCTTTCATTTACTACACACAATGCCAAAAATGATGGACAATTTAATTGAGGGTGAAATTTTTCCTCAAATGTTGTAATAATTTCAAAACAGTAATTTCAAACAATGCTTGAATGTTGGAAGTGCCTTGCCTGAAAATATCACATACTCTATTAATATAGTGTTGATTACTTTTTCAACAAATGATAATAAACAATTTATATACTGGCTCTCCCTATTTGTAGACACTCTCTACCGTTGTGAACACACTGTGGTAATAAACATGAAGTGTCATCCAAATTTGGGTGACTTGAAAGAGTCATATTGAAATAGCGTCCATTATTTTAGCACTAACATCAAATATTCATCGTCCTTTGACTGCAACGTTCTTGATACATTTTATATTTTATGTACATCAATGTACACCTTGTACATCTGTGTACATTTTGTAGTGTTGTATGGCACACTTGAAGCGAAGTGAAGTGAAGCGAAGCTTAACTTGCAAATGTTCTTACACAACTGAAGCGAAGTGAAACGAAGCTACTTGCAAATGTTCTTAAACAACTGAAGCGAAGCGAAGTGAAGCGAAGCTACTTGCAAATGTTCTTAAACAACTGAAGCGAAGCGAAGCTACTTGCAATTGTTCTTAATGAGAACTGCTACAACTGAAGCGAAGCGAAGTGAAGCGAAGCTACTTGCAAATGTTCTTAAACAACTGAAGCGAAGCGAAGCCATAGCTGCACTCGTATAAATTTGAAAATGTCCATAGAAAACTGTGTGCCATACATAAACATTTTCACAGATGCTTTTTATACTTTGACAATGCTTAACTACACATAATATTTTAACAACTACAACACCCCAGCTTGTTTGTTTGTTTACACGGTCGGTCCATACGGACACACGCATGGGTCCTGAAGGGACCATGCTCAAGCAAATTGCTCGGGCCAGGCTTAAAAAGCCTATATAAGCATGCTGGCTGAATGAAATAAAAGTTAGAAAAGATGGAAGAAAAGAATGAAGTAAAAAGAGCCACTTCCAACAAATAAAGTTAACAATTTTGCTGTCAGCCTTCGGACATGAGAAAAGAATAGTCTTAATCCAATCTCATTTGCCACATAGGCTTGAGAAGTAAATATTACTTAACTACAATTGGCCTACGCATGTTTGTTTATATAATGAACAAACCAGAGATATTTTATCTCCTACTTAAAGCATCAGCATTACCATTTGAAACTCCCTTTCTATATTCTACATGGAAAGTGAACTGCTGTAAGAGTAATGACCATCTCATTAGCCTGTTGTGTGTAGCACGTGTGCTTTCAAGCCATTTTAAAGCTTGGTGATCTGTGATCACTGTAAACTTTTGTCCAAAAAGGTAATACCTAAGTTTGTCTATTGACCATACAATTGCCAAACATTCCTTCTCTGGAACAGAGTAATTAACCTCATTTGGTTTTAGCTTCCTGCTCAAGTACACAACTGGGTGTTCTTGGCACTGATCATCTAATTGACTCAAAACACCCCCAATTCCAAATTTAGATGCATGTGTTTGCACTAGGAAAGGTTTTGTGAAGTCTGGTGTGGCTAATATTGGTTTACTAGTTAGACTTGCTTTGAGCTGCTCAAATTCTTGTTTACATTCTTGAGTCCAAACAACTGTGTTTGGTTCCGTCTTTTTGGTAAGGTCTATTAACGGCTTAGCAATTTCAGCATATTTTGGGACACATTTTCGGTAATAACCTGTCAAGCCGATATATGCTCGTACATTTTTGTTAGTCATGAGTTATGGGTGTAGGACATTTTTCCACAGACTCAACCTTATCCATCATGGGTTCAATGTGCTTGTTCCCAACAGTATGGCGCCTAAGTAAGTAACTTTCTGAAATGCTATCTTTGACTTAGTTGGTTTGATTGTCAAACCTGCACCTTGAATTTTACCTAGAACAATATCTAAGTGTGTCAGGTGGTCTTCCCAAGTTTTTGAGAAGATACATATATCATCTATGTACTGCCTACAAAATTCAGAACACTCTTTCAACACTGTATCAACTAGTTTCTGAAATGTCGCACTACTATTTTGCATTCCAAATGGCATGACGTTGTACTGATGACCAAAAGGTGTGATGAATGCAGATTTTGCTTTTGACATTTTGTCCAAGGGAACCTGATAAAACCCTTTGGTAAGATCAAATGTTGTAATATAGGCACCTTTTGCTACTTCATCGAGAATTTGATCAACTCTTGGAATACAATATGGGTCGAATTCTGTGACCTTATTCAGCGCCCTATAATCTGTACACAAACGAATATCACCATTTGTTTTGGCTACAACAACTATGGGTGAAGCATATGCACTAGTTGTAGGCTCAATTATCCCTAACTTTAGCATACCGTCTATTTCATCTTTCACTTTCTGTTTAAGTGTGTATGGTGTTCTATAGGCCCGTTGCCTAATTGGTGTCTCATTTGTTGGCTTTACTGTGTGACTGATTACATTGGTTTTCCTGGCACATCAGAAAAAACTTTGCCATGCGCACAAAGTACAGTGGAAATTTCTTGTTTCTGTATTTCTGATACTGATTCACAGATTTTTCATGTCTGAGTTTGAGTGTATTTTAGATCAATGTCATCTCCTAGAAATTGTTTTTCGAGATCATTGTCCTCATCTTGACCGACATTTTCTGAGCCTATTTCTTGTACAACCCCAGTCACATAGTAACAATCTGATATTTTGTCTTCATGGTCCCTGCTATACCATTTTTTACAAAGATTGGCACGCAGTACTCTTTTTGACTTTCTCTTGTCTGGCATTAAGATTTCATAGTTGGAATCTCCAACTTTCTTAGTGATTTTGTAGGGTCCTTGCCATTTTGAATCTAGTTTTCCTGCGCCTACAGGTATAAAAACTAAGACTTCCTCCCCTACTTGATATGTCCTATCATGAGCATTTTTGTCATAGTGACATTTCATTTTCTCTTGACTGATCAACTTTCTTTCTCTGGCACTTGCCATCCATCGCGTTAAGTTTGCTGTCATTTTTAGGAGATGCTCCGCAATATCTGTGGGCACTTTTGTTGTAGTTAACCAATTTTCTTTGATCAAACTCAATGGACCCCGTACTACCCTTCCATACAGCAAGTGAAAAGGAGAATATCCTGTGGATACACACGGTACCTCCCTATAGGCAAAAAGAAATAAAGGTATTTGATCATCCCAATTTTCTTTCTGTTCCTCTGTCAATGACTTGATCATGAGCTTCAATGTACCATTGAATCTTTCATCAAGCCCATTCATTTGTTGGTGGTATGGTGTTGTGGGAATTTGTTGAATTCCTAATTTTGAGCACATTTCAGTTATTATTTTAGACAAACAATTTGTACCCATGTCATGAATAATTTCTGACGGTAGACCTACTTTCGAGAACACAGTTATCAGCGCATTAGCCACAGTAGTGGCTCTCTGATCTGGTAACGGAATAGCTTCGGGATACCGTGTAGCATAGTCTGTTACAGTCAACATGCATGTGTTACCTTTTTCAGTGACCGGCAGAGGACCCACGATATCGATGCCCACTCTTTTGAAAGGAATATCAATTACTGGCATCGGTTTCAATGGCTGTTTATTCTTGGTTTTTGTCTTGTCATTGTACTGGCATTCCTTGCAGCTTTGGCAGTATTTTCTAACTTCATCAAAGATACCTGGCCAAAAGAAATGACTGGTAATTCTGTCTGTAGTTTTTCTTACTCCCATATGACCTGCCTTGTCATGAGCTATACAAATGATTTGCTGCCTATATTTCTTTGGAACTACAATTTGCTCCTCTGACTGTCTTTCTTGTTTACTTTTAGGGACCCACTTTCTCATTAGGATTCCAGCACGCTTGTAAAAACAAGTATTGTGATTTATGATGTCACTTTCTGTGACTATACTTTCTCTAACACCTTGCAATGTGTCATCATCATTTTGTAACTGTATTAGAGTTTCCATGTCACTGTGCAGTAAATTTTCTTCTTTGTCATGTTTAGTTTTCTTCTTGACCACTTTTGTCTGCTCATTTTCTTGTGGTAGGCCTACATGTACTTTTTCTTTACTCTGTACCATAGGATTCACATAATTTTGTAAATTTGCCTCACCCTGTACAAAACTATCAATTTCTTTAGATTTCAGCGCCCTAGTAATTATCATGATGGGTTTCGCATTAATCCAGTCTGCCCAAGAATCGATATCTTGACCTAGTAGAACATCGTGCGTAATGCCTTCTAGTACAGCAACAGTGAATGTACCAGATACTACTTCACAATCGATATGTACTTTAGCTAGTGGCGCACTAATGATGCCGTTTATGCCTCTCAATGAAATGTATTTGCCTGGCACGTAACAATTTTTTGGAACATATTTAGCTTGTACAGCTGTATGCTCACACCCAGAATCCCTGAATATTTCCACACCTTTACCCTCAACGGTACCATTCACAAGAAATATGTGTTTTGGATCCTCAACCTGATTCTGAGCATTTTGTGTCTGTGGCACTTCACGTCTATACATACCAGTACTTGATGTATTTTTCTCACCACTTTTTGCCCCCGACTATCACCATTGTAACTACCACGTTTTGCTCCCCGACTATCACCATTGTAACCACCACGTTTTGCTCCCTGACTATCACTATTTTTGTAAAAATCTGGTTTGTGTGATGCGTTTTGTGGTCTTTCATTGTTACCTTTTCTGTACACCCCATTGGCTACAGATCTGTGTGGTTGGGAATTTTGATACTGTTTTGGTTGCCGTTGATGACTCATTTGATTTTGTCTATGGCCTTGATTTCGCTTCCAGTACTCATCCCTATGACTTGCAAATTTTTCAGCCTCTTTTGCCAATTCATTTATGTCAACAACATCCTTATCCAGCAAGTGTTTTTTCATGTCACCAGGTATTTTCTTCAAAATCTGTTCCCTTATCATTAGATTTGAAATGCCTTCTGCATCATCTGATTTGATGGCAGAATACTTGATCCAGCAATCATAGTTATGTTTAAGCTTATGAATGAATGCTGTCACACTTTCATTTTCACCCTTGGATGCATTTCTAAACTGTTGCCTATAATCTTCCGGTGTCAACTGAAACGCCATAAGAATTGTGGTTTTTAAGGTTTCATAATCATGATCGGGATCTAAAATTGTGTTTTGTGCATCCCTTGCCTTGCCTACAAAACATTGCGACAACCTTCGCACCCACGAACTTCCATCCCAACTTTCACGTACAGCATGGATCTCAAAAGCAGTGAAAAATGAGTCCGCGTTTTGACCATCGCCAAGTCTAAGAGTGTATCTATCTAATTTTGGTGCTTGCTTACTTGCTTGCTTAAGGCGTCCCGAAGGGACGGACTTCTGTGATGGCCTTCCATACTGGTCTTTCAAGCATGCAGTTTTTCATGTCCTGCCTAGTAAGTCCTGTATCCTCTGATAAAAGCTTGATGTAATTCTTTCGTGGTGGTCCTCTAGCCTTGTGTCCATGCTTGGGTTGCCACAGGAGAACTTTGGAGACTGCTTCCTCTTCCCTTCTGGCACAGTGGCCGGCAAATTTTAATCTCCTCCGTCTTAGCCTCTCTGATATTGGTAGCAGGTTCCCATATAGATCTTTGTTGGTGGTGTGAGATTGCCATGATACATTAAGTGCTTTTCTTAAGAGGCGAGTGTAGCAACCATCCAGCGCTTTTCTCATTTTAGCTGTTAGTGTCCAAGTCTCGGCTCCATAGGTCAAAACAGATTCAACAGTGGTGGTAAACAGCTTTATTTTCAGGTTTCTTGGGAGTTTACTGTTCCATATTTTTGTCATGCTGTTACAGGCTTTCCAAGCTTGAGCCTTTCTTATGTTGAAATCTTGTTCACTACTAGCAATCCAGGCACCAAGGTATTTGAAGTCTTGGACAATTTCAAGATCATTACCATCCAGTGTTTTAATTGGTGTTGGAGCTTCTTTGTACAGCATTGCCTTTGTTTTTTTGGCGTTCATCCCAAGACCAACTGTAAGCGCAGCTGCTTCCACCAGATGTAGTAGTTCCTCTGCATCCCGTAGATTGTCAGCAAGGAGAGCAATGTCGTCTGCGAAGTCGAGGTCTGTAATTGTCTGCGGCCCTATTCTTCTACTTTGTCTGGGAACAAGTGTGAAGCCTAGTTGCTCTTCTTTTCCTGCCAATGCCTTCCTCAGTACATAGTCTAGGATGATTATGAACAAAAACGGTGCTAGTGTATCACCCTGAAGAACCCCTGCTTGTATTTCGAAGTCCTTAGTGATGCCATCTGGAGAAGTAACATGTGCTTTGGTTTGTTGGTATGTAAGTCCAATGGCAGCCACTAGCCTCTCTGGTACACCATAGGCTCGTAATATATCCAACATCTTACCACGATGGACGGTATCAAATGCTTTTTTGAAGTCTATGAAGACCAATGCTGCAATGAGGTTGTTGTTCTTAATTTCCTCTACTATCCTTCTTAATGCCAGAATTTGAGACACTGTTGATCTACCTGGGCGAAAACCATTTTGATTGATTCGTAGAACCGGGTCTAGGTGAGGTCGAATTCTGTTAAGGAGCAGCCTGTTGTAAGTTTTTGCTACAATGGACGATAAGCAGATTCCCCTATAGTTCTTTCCTGTACCCAATTTTGGTGCACCCCCCATATTACTACTTGTTTCACTGTTTGACGCCTCTTGCTGAACGTCTAATTTTTTCATCTCAATTCTTTCCATGACCTCGAGCTCTTTTTGTTTCATTTCCCGGTCTTCTTTTTCTTTATTTTCGAGCAGCAGTTTTTGCATTTCTCTTTCATGTCCACGTTCTTCTGCTTCGCGCTCATCTTTTTGCTTTTGGTATTCTAACCTAGCTATTTTCTCGTCTCTCTCTTCTTTATCTTTTTGTTTTTGGTATTCTAACCTAGATATTTGCTCGTCTCTCTCTTCTTTATCTTTTTGTTTTTGGTACTCGAGCTTTGCCACTTCAAGCTCTAATTTTTTCATTTGTACCAAGTTATTTTCGGCCAAATTTTGAATAGAAGGATTTTCAACCGCGGCATTTTCGGGTTCCTGATCATTTGGTTCCAACATTTTGTCAGTTTTGTTAGCTTTGATGTGCGAACGCAGAACGCGATCAGTACCGGACATGAAATTTGCTTAGCCTAGGCCAAAGTTTAGTATCAATCCTTTATTCATAGCCTATACCCAATATACCTGATTTTACTTGAATAGTCTGACTCACAAATCACAATACCCTAGACATGCATGTAGGCCTATAGGCCTGCCAATTTATACCATACATGTAATTATTACATGAGGATGTAGTTGACGCAAAATAACGCGCGCATGTGCATGTCCAAGAGGTTATGAATCAAACAATTACTATACTAGCAAATAAAATTGTTAAAAGGCCTTACATTTATAGAAAGGCTCCAAGCTGGGCTAATTTTACTAGGTCTTAAACATCAATACAATAGAATACACAATATTTGAAAAAGCATCTGTGAAAATGTTCACACTACCATGTATCAAACCATTGCATGCATTGAAAGCCTGCCTTCTCCTCACATCACGACGTCAAGACGTACTAGTAGTATCATAGCCCTATCTAAGCTTACTTGCCTAAATTTACCATGGCTTTGCGTTGCGTATTTATTACGCCTGTTTCTTGAAGAACTTCACTCGTTTGAAACACAAGATGTTTACTGTTGGTCAACTAGGGTTTATATATTTGATCCCTTGTCGTTTTATTTATCAACTTCTTACTTATAACAAACGATTGTGTCGATTTAATATGTGACAATTCTCCCGACGGTACCGTTCCAAAACAGGCACGCAGGAAAAGAGAGCGAATTCTCCTCTCAATCGCCCAAGTAAGCCCGCATGTAGTTTCAGCCTTCTGATTGGCTAAGAGTTGCGCTCATGTGGTTTCGGCCTTCTGATTGGCCAAGACTTTAGTGACGTACTCGTGAAACTACTTGTGGCACCATTGTCAACCATTAGTGGTCAGCAATTGTGCATTATTATACTGACTTCCTCACACCTTTACATGTAAAACACAAAAATAAACGTGTTGAACTGTTTATTAAGTGTTATCAGAAATATAAACGCTTTTTTTACAGTGTAGGGGAGACGGGGGTTAGTGGGAACGTTTTTTACAAAAACAGCTGTAGTTTACAAACAAGTTTTATTCAACAAACAGCAACTATACCAGTTTATAGGTACACATGTTGGCTACAAATGTAGCCCATAACATTACTAAATTTATTTGTCGTTATTTAGATAATCCACATAAAACGTGACCACGTCAAGTGTTCCAACTTACCCACCTCTCGGGTAAGTTGGAACATAGTATGGGGTTAGTTGAAAAATACTAAATTCTGTGGAAAATAGGCACTTCCTGATTTTATTACTGAATGTTAAAGAAACAGTGTCTTTAATGATGAGTTTTAATCACAACATGAATTCCAAGCACTCTGACCCATAAACACAACATGCCGAAATAGAGGGGGAAATACCAACAATATTTGTACAGTGTTCAGATTCATTTTTGGAGCATTTAATAATAATTTTAATCAGAAACCTTATTTACACTAGGCCAACCAAATATTAAGACAACTTTAAACAAGTAAGTTTTAGGCAACAAATAAATTTTATGTTACCTATGGACAAACACATGTAAAAACGTGTTCCAACTATCCCCACACCAAATGTTCCAACTAGCCCCGGCAGGCCATGTGACACTTGTAAGCTTACTGTAAAAAACAGAGGCTACCGTAACACAATTTTTAACCTAATTTTGTAGCTTAGTACTAGACCCTACTATACCCAAAATATAGTCAACTTGAACTATAAACATTACTTAGAAAATACACAATTTCTAAAAGTTGAAAAATTTCAATGTTCCTACTTACCCCACGTTCCTACTAATCCCCATCTCCCCTACATGTAGTCTCCGGCTCCATTTATTGTTAATCCTCTTCCAATAACCTTTTTTAAATGTTTCATGAACTAAGAGCCTCAATTAGTGGAAAAAATTAACTTAAAACTTGATTGAACTATTGAGCTTCTTGTTATAGGAACTGGTTTATTTTGTTGTTGTGATTTTATGAATTTCTCTCGAGCTATCAATGTTTTCTCTTTATCAAGTATTAAATGAAGCCAAGCTAAGAGTGCTTTATGTTTATTTCCTGAGAACTAGCAAACAAAATTTCCCAGATAGGCCCTATAGTTGTTTTCCTCCATTTCTTATGTTTTTTATGTTTTATTAAGCAAAATCTAAACCCATCACGGGGACAGTTTCTCTGTTGCTTCCCTGTTTGCTTGTATGAAACATTCATAAGCCGATGTGGAATTCTCATCACAGCTCTTGTGTAAGACACTAAATCTGTTACGTACCTTTGTAGCTCAGCATCCTGTACAAGTTGTTTGCAATCATATTTTACTTTCCTTGGTGGTGTTTTCCCATTTGCTCTGAGACTCAGTCGTACCTTTGCTGTTACAATGCGATGATCTGATCCCACACTAGCAAATGAGTTGAATGCACAAGAGTCAGTTACACTATTCCTCTATTTCCTTCTTACTAGTATGTAGTCCAGTTGAGCTTTAAAACCAGATAGCAAGTTACATGTCCAGAGCCTGGCAGCTTTCTTTCTGAAACAGACATTTGTTATAGTGAGATCGTTTTCCATTGCCAAATTGTGAAGCATTTCTCCATTTCTGTTAGTTCTTTAATGGTAAGAGAACTTTTAGTTGTCCTTGCCAACCCGGGCAATGAAATCTCCCATTACGAACAAGAAATTGTGCGCTGGTACTTGCTTAACTGCTTTGTCTAAGAGTTTGTAGTGTTTTTCTGCTACCTTCTCCTCAGACGTGTTTGTAGGACAGTAGGTGATGATCACAGTAGTTTTGGGATTTCCAATGTTGCACACAGGACTCTAGGCGATACAGAGACACAAGATAGAAGTGTTACCTTGGCTTTGGCGCTCAACAAGATTCCAACACCACCATTAGATACTCCTGCATTGTTTCTCTAGGCCGAGGATGAGACTAGCTGGTAGCCATCAAAGAGATCTTGATATCTGATTTCCTCATCTTGGTGCACTATTCTATGTTCCTGAATTTCTATGATGTCCTGTTTATACAGTTTGGCAAGACCACATAGTTCCTCTTGTTAGTGAATACTTCTTATTGTCAGGCCGACTGATGTTCTAGTGGCTTTGCTTGACCCGTGACGGGGTCAAGGTGTCCAAACGTCGAGGGATCTTGTTGACCGTAACTGTTGATGGTAACCAAGACACTTTAAAGAGACGCAACGTTACCATCCCTTATGTGTCTGGCCTCTCTGAGAAAATTCGCAGAATTTTCAGAGACTACCAGATATCTGTTTCCTTCAAGCCCACCAACACACTGAGGCAGAAGCTTGTCCACCCTAAAGACAAACCACCTAAAGATCAACTGAGCAATATTGTGTATGGCATTCAATGTAAGGACAAGGACTGTGAGGATGTGTACATAGACGAAACAAAACAAACTCTGGTTAAACGCATGTACCAGCACAGACGACCAAGCTCTGGCTGCGGAGACTCGGCCGTGTACACTCATCTCAACAGCACCCATCACACATTTGACAATAAGGAGGTTCTGATCTTGGACCGAGAATCGCGGTGGTTCGAAAGAGGGGTAAGGAAGCAGTGTATGTGAAGCGAGAGGAGCCAACTCTCAACAGAGGAGGGGGCCTACGTCACAACCTAGCGGGGGCCTACACTCCAGCGGTCAACAAGATCCCTCGACGTTTGGACTCCTTGACCCCGTCACGGGTCAAGCAAAGCCACTAGAACATCAGTCGGCCTGACGATACATCCGGGATAGGATGTGAAACTGTCGCCAAACAATAAAAGTAAGTCCAGTTGACTAGATTATAAACATTTTTGATTGATTTTAACTACCTGGATGACTGACAACATTCATAAACATGGGCATGTAATAGTTTGAAATGTGGGTCAATTGATAATGTGGGTCGATTGATAATGTGGGTCGATTACTCGATTGATACATTTGCCAATATCTTGGCAGTGCAAGCATAGCAACAGATAACACTTGGTAGTTAGAACATCTTTGTTTGACCTCATTTTAGATTTGAATTCCTTAAAACAGACAAAATCCACAACAATAAACCATGGAACACAACAAAGGATAAAGAACAACAGAGGGATTATAATTGAGTAAATTGTTGTGGGATGTAAAGCAATTAAAGTGTGGATTTCAGAAGGAGCTGATCATGAAATTGTCTCAAACCGTTGAAATTATTTGACGAATACATTAACAATACACAGGACTTTATAATGATTACAGTATCTCTAAATAGAATCACTCGTGCGTCTCATGAAGACCTTGTGGAAGAAGAACATTGTTAGAGCAATCAGCGAGAAGGACAGATGTTTATAATAGAAGCTAGAAAAGGATCGAAAACAGAAGGAGGATCCTGCTACATGTAGGCCAACAGACAATACAGGGAGCTTTCTTTGGGGAATTGTCGCGTTTGGTGGTCGTCGTAGAATAAGTTCAGGGGCATACAGTTTGGTGCTTTGCTTATATAGACTGAGGTGTTGGCAGGCCATCAGTCGATGTTGCAGCAGGAGATGTCAGGTGAGACAATAGTGTTAAGAATGTATACAAGAACTGATTAGAAGGTGTGTGGAGCGAATGATCCGAACTCTTACTCTAGTCTTAGGGACATTTGGTTGATCAAGTTTGTTGGGCTGTTTGTTTGTTTGTATGTTTGTTTGTTGTTTAAACGGTCGGTCCGTACGGACACACGCTTGGGTCCTGAAGGGACCGGGCTCAAGCAAAATGCTCGGGCCAGGCTTAAAAAGCCTATATACATTAAGCATGCTGGTTAAATGAAATGAAAGTTAGAAAAGATGGAAGAAAAGAATGAAGTAAAAAGAGCTACTCCAACAAATAAAGTTAACAATTTTGCTGTCAGCCTTCGGACACGAGAAAAGAATAGTCTTGATCCAATCTCATTTGCCACACAGGCGTGTTTTGGCTTCAATAACGCTGTTAGGGTTGTGTTTATAGTAGATCACAAGACTATAGTAGATACAATTCATTTTGCTAACGTTTAGAAGATTTAAAGTGGTCAAGAGTAATGAGGTCATCAGGGGGTCCGTCATCAGGGTGAGACAAGAAATGTTGATATCGTCAATAAAGAGAGCATATGGAGGCGAAAGTCTGGACCGAGGATGGGACCTTGTTGTATATCATCTTTGCCACGAGCAGGTATGTTAGAGGAGTGAGTGAATTAAAAGTATTTTACCATGTGTTTACTGATCATAGGTGTCATATCGATTAACCACAGGATGAAATGGTTTGAATGATAATAGGATCATCGTCTCATCTTTAAGAAATCTTCTTGTCCGTATAACTGCTGGCAGAGCGTCTACCACTCCCACCTCTAAAATTCTTGGCTTCAAGCCAGATGAATTTACAGGTATCGACAATAAATGTGTTTAAAATACAATATAATTATTGGGTCATCGATTTATGATCCTTGGCCATCGATTCAAGAAATTAATTAATATTAATGTTGTCAAGGTGAACATTGAGTTAAGCACTTAAAGCAAACCGATACTGATATATAATCCATATCATCACCATGGCATAAACATTACCATTAATTGCACGAGCAGTCGGCTGGATAAGATGTCCGAGTGGCAAATATAACACAACACAAAATTATACAATATAATTATTGGGTCATCGATTTATGATCCTTGGCCATCGATTCAAGAAATTAATTAATATTAATGTTGTCAAGGTGAACATTGAGTTAAGCACTTAAAAGCAAACCGATACTGATATGTAATCCATAATATCATCGAATTTGTCTTTCGGCAGCTTCAAAGTTACCCCCTGCATCGCGCTGGTTCCTAATTTTCAATACGATTTATTCCGTCAAAATAAGCAATCGGGTTCCAAAGCGTCGGCAACAACTATTTTCCTTTCATCTTCGAGCTCCCGAAAGAGAGATTCTGATCACCATGGCATAAACATTACCATTAATTGCACGAGCAGTAGGCTGGATAAGATGTCCGAGTGGCAAACTTAATTATTGCATTCTATCGTTATTTCTTAAATAAATCCTATTTGTATAGCTCTGTGTGGTTGCATTAGCAATGGAGTGGATGGGGAGATTCAGTCTTTGGAAAGAAGCATTCATTTATTGGCCAATTGTGGTGATTCTGTTTATCTGCTTGCAAAATACAACAGGTTAGTGAATAGTTAAACCACGATATTCAGAGGCGTAAATATGTTGTTGGCATTGGGGGATGATTGACCACTGACGGCAGCATCAGGGGGGACACGGGGGCTAAACAAAATGTGTACAAATCTTGAAGGCTAAATTATTACAATGATACACTTATTGGTATAGCATCAATCAGGAGACTATGCTATATCTCTGCCCTCGTGACAAAACGTTTTTTGAACCAGCCAAGCAGAATAATATCGAAACGCTTCTAGAATCAATCGAAGCAGATTTACTATAGGGTCAAGTAGATGCTTATATTGATAGTGAAATTTGAGGGACTTAATTAATATCTACACTGTTGCGTACTTGTATTCCTTCAAATACAGGAATAGATTTTTCAATTTACTTCAACAAACACACGAATTGCGGTTTTACCAATTATGAACAATAACAATTTGAGAAACCCACGAGGAATACGAGTTTGAATTTGACATTACTGGGCCGGGGCCTAAATGCTCGAACCCCTACGATATACGATCAACCAATCAACGAGCGCTCTTAACCGCTGAGTTACCTCACCCCCAAGTATAGCATCCGTTCAATCGTCCATTTCCCATTACCGGGAAAAGCTTAATATAGAATCTGATACAAATGTTACTAAAGGGTTCAACAAAGAAAGTATACCACTTTGTTTATGTCATTTTGAGTAACTTTCAATTTGTTTTTGACCAAACAGGCTAGATAGGCATTTAGATGAATCTTTTAGGCATAATTTGATACCAAATATTTCTCCTAACAACAAAGATAAACCATGATTAGCACCATTTAAAGGAAAATATCCCATTTTAAAAAGTCGCATTTCCAATACACAGCACGAGAAGATTTGGTTAATCTGTCCATGTTCTCCCCATACATTAACATTCCTTTACATTCAAATCCTTCACCCATGCATCAGTTTACATTTGAATTAGCCCGCGCATTGAGGGATATGCGCGGTGATCAGTACGGGATAAATACGGCATATGTGTGTGTTAACAATTGGCCATTTCTTCTCGTGTGGTTCAGTACTTAAAAAGGGTAATTGACGTATTCAAATAGTCGAATGATTATCAGATAACACGATTCAATGATTTATGTACCACCTTACTCAAACAAAGGAAATTAAGATAAACCATTCCAGACATTAAGGTTACATAGTTATTAAACTGTTAACCCATAACACTAATCGAACAGGAAAATCCAAGTGTTTAGAACGAACGATGTAAAACGTGTTTTGCACTTATTGTTGTAATTTGACTAGGGTCACGCGTTATGAACTCGCCTCCCAATAAGGTGGTGCCGTTACATTTTTTAGTTTTATGCTGTCATTTTTCTCAAATATTTTCAAAACCACAAAAGCTATCTCAACAAATTTGGTATCAATTTAAAGCCCTAATAACAAGTTATCTGCCTGCAAAATGGCATTGGTATAGCTAATACAGAAGGGGAGATACAGCTGTTTGATGTTTGGAGACCAGGGGTGGTGCTGGAAGGGGTGCCGCTGGAAGGGGTGCCGCTTGTACAAACTCGATGGGGATAATCCAATAATGGTGATAATCTTTGTTCTTTTTACAATAACTAGTCATCCCATAATGTTACAAACACCATTCTGGTCCCATTTTAAAGGATATTTAGTAGTCTTTAAGTATGTGGTTCAACAGACTTGTCAACTATTTGTAACCACTAATTAATTATGGATAAGACCATGATCATCAGCTTTCTTCCTATTCGCTACACAGTAAACATGAATAATCAGCCTTAATTTACCGGATTTATAAAAATGACTATAACAGAAAAAGTTTTCAACCTATGATAGCAAAAGTATACATTTTTGGAAAGCTTGTAACTAGAGGAATTCAGAAATGCAGTTTATATCACGGAGGGGTTCATCCTTAAACAAATATTTCTGAAAATTCTAAAAATATATAAAATAAAAAATTGGAGATATTCACTTGCCGGTATAATTACCATACCGACGTAGTAACTTTGACAATTATATATCATCTAATGGGTAATTTCATGAGGAATTCAAATATGTAAAGTAAATAATGATAGGGGTAAGTATAAAAAATATATGTATCTCAAATTGAAAATAAAAAACTCTGATATTTTCCCGAACATTTCCGATCATACCAGTGTTTTCACTCACCCTATACAAAGGGTGAAATACCCTTCACTTTTGAATTTCACCCTTCAACATTTTTCTCAAGAGTGAAAAATGTTTAAATTGTCATTATTTTACTGCCCAAAACACTGCGCGAGCACAAGTTTTGACCATCATTATGGTTTTTCACCCTCAAGAAATAAACCTAGTGAAATTGCTGTCATACCATTTTAGTTCTTGGTCGTACTATAATTTTAATGGCATATTTGGTTTCCTCATGCAATCTTAGATTGTAACATCCACCATTGTTCAATGCAGCTCCCCAAATACCATTGGGTCAAGGAAGTTTTTGATAACCGAAACAACTAATCACAGATTTTGAAAGCAGGTGGAAACCGGAGATCCCGGAGAAAACCTGCTTTTTGAGAATAAAAATAAAATGGAGTAAATCTTCGCTCGTATGTGATATGTTCTCGAAATTCCTCAATTTAATGCTCCTTTAGGCGAACAAAAAAACCACGTTGTTCTTCGTGCCCGATCGAACCATTTTATTAGAAATTGGAGAAAAAGATGTTCACGTGGAAATTAATATCGACCCTCAAAACGTTTTAGTTTGTCATCATCATCATCATCGGCAACATTTGGACATGTTGGAGGAAAAAGAGGGAAACCAAGACCGACGGACTGACCGACCCAACCTGAGAGGTCCATTAGCCTGTAGAACTGGAGGTGTTTTTTCTCGTCGCCTTACTGTGATCAACATTTGTTAAGTTTCATTTATCAAACCACAGGGACGTGTGAAAATTGATTTCTTTGTGAAATACATCATCGGTATATGATACTTCACCTGAATGTCCTGATAGCGATGACGAGCATGTAGTTGTAGTTAGAGTTATTTATACACTCTAAAACAATAGTACACGGCGACACGTAAAAGAAACCGTGTCAAAACTGTCAATGGTCAAATGCATATTTTCAAAAGGTCTTCCATTTGTCAGCAACACATGGCTTCAATACAGCTTTGTGGTAGGGTCCCTGATGTTGCATTTGAATCTAGTGATATTTGTCACTAGATTTTCTATCATAAGTGCACTAGTAATTTTGTAGATTTTTTATGGTAGTTGTCTAAACTTGTTATAGGCCTACGTATCGACATTACAATCTGCGCGTTCATATATTGCTTCCACAAAAAACCCATCATACTTATAAATAGACGAATCACTTCTACTTAAACTCTATTCTTGGATCCCTTAAAGAGAGCTGAGTGGTAAGCAAAAAGAACAGTGACGGTAATATATATAAAAATGTGACAAAATAGGTATATTTGTCATCGTTCATTAATTACATGCCTTTGAATATTGGAGTTAAAGGGTGTATACAACAGTGTATGGCCTCACGAGGGCAGTTTTTGAGATCGGTGGTAAGACTTCACTCACAGTGGTGTCATATAAGAAATGTTAGTATTTTTTTGAAATCAACACTGCAAAAAGGTTGCTTAAAATACGTTGCTAAAAGTACTTTTATCATCCGTTGGTTGACGTGTTGATTAAAATTCATTCAATATATGTAGAAAGTTAGGCGTTGTATAAAAGTAAGAAATCCCCAGCGTTGAGCAATTCGTCGAAAACAATGTCCTTAAAATGTTGGTGGAAACTGTTTCTGTTGCTAAAATATGTTGCGTAAAAATATTCCACTTTGGCAATCACGCAACAGTTGATGCAAGTTACGCACATGTGAATTTTAGGCAACTGTTGTCCAAAAAATCCAATTTCGTGAACTGTTGCATACTTGAACAACTGTTGAGTGAATATAATTGCCTAACTTTTGAGTAACTAGAATTGTTCAACTGTTGGTGAAAACATGTTATCCAACGGGTGTTGGGCAAATTTTACTTAACAGTTGAGCGGTTGCATACTTGAACAACGTTGTGTAAAATGTTGAGTAAATATTTAAGCAATCTTTTTGCATCGCGGGACCACAATTAGATTTATTCTGTCTTGGCATCCAAAACGGAATACACTGACAAATAGTTTAAAATTGCCATCCTTGTTTGACATATATTTGCTTATGAATATCATTTCAACGGTGGTATAGCGACGTCACTAGCTATGAATATTGAATAGTCGATTTTTATAGCCAAAAAATACACGACATGGACACATACTGAATAGTTCATGTCATGTGATCTATTTTGCACCAAAAGAATCACATAAATATGTTTATGTATTATATAATATGGACTATTTATACCTTCATACCCAGATAACAAGACTACGTTTGGCAAACGTTCACAGTAAAAACAACATTGATAATAGATGTCAGATATCATGTATAAGCCTATAGTTTAATACCATGTTAAAATAAATTACAGATTCACTTCCGAACGGGAATAGTGTATGTAGCTCTGCTGCATCGCCTAGAATTCCCATTACAAGTTACCGGTTCACTACTGGGAGGAAGTGATGTACCGGGAGGAAGTAACATATGGCTATATTTGATAAATTAAGCAACAGTTGCTATACAAAAATGCTCAATATATAATGAAAACAATTTTTTATTTGGACATACACTTTTGAAACACTGGCATAGTCTCCTCGACTGATGCGTCCTTAAAACATATTACACAATATTATTAAATGTATAAATAAAAAGGCAGAATATGTACAAATATTGACATGATAACATCATACGAGCTAAATGCTACGTGCGGTCCATGCACGTTTTAAATATGATTTGCAGAACACATAAAATATTTGGAGTCAGTGTAAATCATCACATACAGTAAGAACATCATTGGAAAGACCTAGCATAAGACACATTTTTATAGTTAAAATACCAGATATAAAGATTCTCCAAAAACTCATCTTAATTATAGAGTGATAGTTGATTTTCAAGTTTAAGGAATTCATCAACTCTGATATGATTTAAAGCACTACATATAAATACGAAATGTCTTTATCGCATAATGGGCAGTAAATATTTACATCAGGTTTCCATGAATGAGCACGGACATTGAGTGGTAAGGTCCCAGATAGCAAGACTTCGTTGGACCAACGTTGGCAATGGTTGGCAAGGTCGCGGTCGGAAAGCCAACGTCGGGCCAGCGTCAGGGCAACGTCGAGATTTTAACAGGATTTTATGTCAGTAATTGGTTGGCAAATCAACGTCAAAATGACGTTGGCAATTGGTCGGTAGGCGACGGTCGGCAAGCCACTGTTGGCCCAACCACATTAAAAACACCAATGATAAGAGATGCAAGATATATTATATAGTTAAATAACATAATAATCGAAGTTACAGATCGGTAGTGATGTATGTAGCTCTGCTGCATCGCCCAGAATTCCATTACAAGTTACCGGTTCACTACCGAGAGGAAGTGATGTATGTAGCTCTGCTACATCGCCCATAAGTCCCGTTATTTGCCCACCCCGTGTTTTATATCTGGAATCGAAGTTCTAGAAACACATATCTACCAACACTCTCTTTATGCAGTCACCCGATAGTCTATGCCGGTGTGTGTGGTGTGTAACGATTGGGCCAACGTTGTACTAACGTTGTGCCAGCGTCAATCAACTGACGTTGTGCCAACGTTGGCTTGCCGGACAAAATTACGTTGGCCCAACGTCACTTGCAAAGTATTGCATAGCGCTGAAAACTAGATTCGGCCATCTGTGAGTTTGCATTTGCCGAAATCTCTTAAAATATTTAATACGGAGTTTATTCTGGATTAAAACAATTGGTTTCCATCCTAAATCGCCTATCAAGCATTCAAGTGGTGTATTCCTGGGGGCTTTCAGTATTGATCTTGCCAATTGGTATTATAATGATTGGATCCGTTTGGTATCGTTAGCGCTTCCGGTAACCCAAATTGCTGAGGCATAGTTGATGGAGGAGAGTATCAGATTTTTCCGTAATGAATCTCCGTAATATACTCTTTGAAAATCATCTTGACCATCAATAATGGAATTAACATACCCAATTAAACGATTGCCCTTCTTTAAAACATCATTAATATGATTATGATCAGATAAATTCCTAGAAAAAGTCACACAAAGTTATTTATAAGTATTCAGAAATATATTCATCTCCTAATTGCCTAAGTCTATGAACATTCATACGTTTACCCACTATCAATATATTATATATTAGATTTGTCGTAGATAAAGCTTAGTTTCCACCTATGGGCAAATGTCGCGGCTAGGCCTTACATCTGCTGAAGCTCGTGCTCGTTATAAGCTAATACTACTATATCATCAGCCCAAAATAGACTACCAATACGGACATTAGAAATTTCCACACCTAGGTCATGTAATTTAAGTAATTTTGTGAATTCGTTGATATATATGCAGAAAAGAATTGGTGATAGTACACCGCCTTCTTCCATATTGAAGAAGCTTCTTTCAATACAACCGAATTTAACCTTAGATTGGACATTCATATACATATTATCAATTAATTTCCACAACGTGCCCCTAATCATGCTAATACCAATATTCACCCTCATTCCACTGCGATGGGGTTGCTTGCATTTCAATGAGTTTCTGAAATAATTGATTGATTTAGACACGCACTCCCATTTTTTAGAAGTTCATTAGAAATATCATCGAGCCCTGGGGATTTATCATTCTTCAATTTCATTATAGCTTCATTAATAATGTTCAAGTCGAGATCAATATCACTTATACAATTATTATCAATAGTATTATGATTATATGCCCTAATATCAACCACTGATCTCTATTAAATTATAGTCCCCCTTTTCATTTAAGTTCATATTCATTTTACCAAGAGTACTCCAATATTGTAAGACAGATTGATTCAGTCTTTGTCTATCATAGATAATCTTATTTGAGCCAAGATCTTTGAGACAATGCACATCCTGTTTACACTTTTTGCCTTTAGATTTTGCCAGAAATTACGGCATTGTGGACCACCCTCTTGATCGAGAGGACTTTCTTTCCCGGAGGATGGCAGCGTCAACAAAACAGAATGGCTGTTTCTACGTCGACAACGAAATAAACAATTCGACACAACTCCTCCTCCTCCTCCTCCTCCTCCTCCTCCTGACATCTTTTGTCCTGACATCTTTTGTCCTGGGTTTAGTGACGTTGGTTTTCACTTTGGTAGTGATCGTGCTGATGTTACACTTTCATGTTTCTGTTCAGTTATTGTTTTTAAATTGTTCTTCAGTGATTGCGTCTGTTTGGCCAAGGCCGTGTTCAATATCTGTTGCTTGATGGTTGTCTCATGCATATCTACCTTTGCAGTCAATTCACGCATTTTAATGGGCAAACCTTTGCACGAGGTACAAAATAAATGTTGCTGTTTCCTTGTGATTCCGACACAAAAACATAATGGTACAGATGTCTACATAGGCAGCATTCCTGAGCTTTCCCTTTGTCTCCGACAACTGTACACGTACCACTGCCGCAGGGAACTGATGATGACAACGGTGCTTTTGAGGAGGTAAGACTCTGGCGAAGGGGTGATAAGAAGTTGACAACCTTTCTCGTCGTTAGCTTACATTGTGGAAAGCTCTATATAAGAACTGTTTATTATTATTATCATTTATTATTATTTAGGCGTATACAATGTAGTTTATAATTAAAGCTAGACGTAAGTCATGTAAGTGTCAAATATGGAAGGCGGCAGTGTCAAATATGCTAGGCTTAATTGGTACTTGTCAGGCCCGTATAACAGGGTTTTTGTTCGTCGCTTAAGAAATGTCTAAACCGTTCACTAAACATTCTGATCAGAGATGGGTATGATATTTCAAGATCAAGTTTGGTGTACTTATAGCACTAAGTAGGCTATAACAAATGTTGTAGTGTACTTGTGCTAAGCATACGTGTCTCCTGTCACAGAAGTAGAACAACTCCCTAGACCAAACGACGAGGTTTGTGTCATCGTCCTTGACATAAAAGGAGCTTTCGACAAGGTATTGCACAACGGACCCTGGTCGCAACTGTTGGCTAAAGGTGTTACTGGAAGACTGCTTTCGTGGATTGACAACTATTTATCTGATAGATTCATCAATATCGTCATGTCAGGTCAAGCATCCAACACTGCTCCAATAAATGCTTCTGTTCCACAAGGATCTATCCTTGGCCCACTACTCTTCTCTGTTTTTATTGATGACCTTGTAGATGTTTGTGACAACGAGCTATATCTTTATATTGACGACTCGACACTCTTTACGAACATTAAGTCATCAACCAATCCCAACACAATAGCGGCTAGTCTCAACAGAGATCAAAGCAACATGGTAATCTCCATGAAAGCATGGGCTGATGAATGGAAAGTTACCTTTGAGCCTACCAAATGTAAGACCATGGTAATCTCCAGGAAAATATCCTCATCTGGACTTGATATCTACTTTGGTGACTGCAAACTACCACCTACAGAAGAACTGGAGAGCAAGCTAAAGGCAGATCTACTGTCTACAAGTCTCAAGTCCGCAGCATAATGGAGTATGCTTCACTAAGCAGGACAAATGCTTCACCCACCATCCTAAGCCAACTTGACAACATCCAAAAGAAGGCACTCAGAATCATTGGTACTCAAAATCAACAGCCTGCTCCACAGGCGACAGGTAGCAGCAGCTACGGTCTTGTACAACTACAAGATGCATACTATCAACTGCCCACAAGATCTAGCAGCGTTACTTCCCATACCTTACGTCCAACGGCGTGCCACCCGTTCGATCAAACGTATCAATGCCAGTCCATGATGCCCTTTCACTGCCGACTGCCACAACTCGCTGCCTAGAACAGAAGCTTCATTTTCACTGTTGTTCCCTTATGGAACAGTCTTCCAAACGATGTTGTTGGCAACATTTCAGCAGCTGGAGGCTTTTAAGTGCCGTGTGCACAGAGATCTTCTCTCCAAGTCTTAACTTGTCATAGCCTTAATATTCTTTCATGACACCCTTCATTCAAGTCCTTTTAACACCTGATTGATACATAAAATAGCATGGTGGTCATGGGTTAAGTGTAGGTTAATGCTTGGTTAGGGCGATGGTGGATGGTCCTGTAAAGCATGTAGCCAGCTGGGCTGGTGAAACGACCACGCCCCAACAGGTGACAACACGCAGCTCCTGGTAGATTTAGTTCATAAGTTTGTTGTGTATAGGTTCTCTTGACACCCGTCAGACCTCCAGCTATTATTTATTACCCTTTTGTTTATATTTTATGTTATTCTATATGTTTGGACTTTTATCTTATTTTTTATGTCACTTTCATTGGCATTTTAGCCCCTGCCCATTTGTATTTCTTGCTTTATGCATATTTTCTGAGTTGCAGTGAACCAATTGATTGACCTATTTTGTAAAGAGTTACCAGTTTGATTTTTAATCACTCAGTTCATGAACCTTGTTAATATCTGTTGGGCTATTGTTCACATTTGCTCTTTAGATACAAAAGAAAACAAAAACAAATATAGGCTAGGCCTAAGTGTCAAATATGCCAGGCGTAAGTGTTAAATATGCTAGATGTAAGTGACAAATATATAAGGCTTAAGTGTGATACGTGCTAGCCTTACAGACGTGATATGTGCTAGGATTCTGAATAAAAATATATTTAAAACCACCAAATCTCACAAAAATCATATATAAAGTCATATCTTCTTGATTAACAACTCTACCGTGCATACTATGCGTTTTGTATGAAAGTATAGTGCATTCTACAACTGTTATAATTTATTTATGAGGCAGTGTCTATGCTAGGCTTGCGAGTCAATATGCTATTCAAATTGGCAGCGATAATAAGGTCATCATTTCATAAAGTTTCTCAACAAAATTTGTTTAATGGTAAGTAAAACACTGGTGGCCTAAGTACCTAAATCAAATATGTGTATCGTCACTGTTTAGTAAGACCTATTAGGATAAATTAAACAGCCCAGATGTACACGAATCACACTCAGAAAAATAACGTTAAATTCTTTCCGTAAATACAGATTTATTTATTCTTCAACAAGATTGTGGCTTAGCTCATCTTCTTTTGTTATACTCGCCCCAGTTGTACCGTCTGCAGCAAATTCGCGCGTTAGTAAGTCTTTGTTAACCATTCATCGAATTATTGGTCAAGGTCGTCTTTGTTAGCCATTCATCGAATTATTACCCAGGACCATATTGGCTTTTCAAATTACGCTATTCGTCTTCCATAGTGAATCTTTATCATCGCTATAGCAAAATACAGGATAGGATGAATAATTCCCAGAGATCTATGCGATCTCCCAGGCTTGAATCTTTGTAATTAACATCGTCGTCTATGATAGTTACTTTTTCGTACGGAAATGTCGGGGCGTCTTCGTGGTCTTTTTTACTATAGCGACAAAAATAACACGAACGATCGCCTCTCGAGGTCCGATCGCCTCTCTCGAGGTCCGATCGTTCAAAGTTTAGTTCGTCCAGTAAACTCCCGTAGCATCCCCAGTAAGGATCGCAGAGGACATTTGCAAGGCTCGTTATCATCTTTCATGAACGCCATCTTCACACCACGGTTCTGTCTACACTCTCGCTATACGGGATTCTAGTTTGGCTAGTTTCGCGTAAGAGTCATTCACCGCGTCTATCTGCTGGGCGTTTTAATTCGTTTATCACGATAGTTCCAGATTTTGCAGCCATTGTCGGTCTTTGGTTTAAAATTTTCCAACTAGTAGAAGTAAATATTTATCTCGATATTATCTGGAGAGTGTCTAGATGACTTATAACTAAACTTAAATTTTCTCAGGGTTTTTTTATACTAAACTTAAATCAGTCTCTATCGGTAAATATTATGAAACCTATGGTTACGCCTTTTGTCATGTTTATCGTAAAACTTATTGTTTGTTGTTATTGTTTTCATGGTTGTTTTCGGTATCCCCAATCTATTCTTCTTTTTCCGGCCTCCTAAAATCGTTCTCTTTCCGAGAAACCAAGCTCTCATCCATTTTTGGGCGAGTGCCAATTTGGCCCTGGGCGCAGGCTATTGTTGTTGTTGCACCTGTTGTTGTTGCACCTGTTGTTGTTGTTGTTGTTGTTGTTGTTGTTGCACCTGTTGTTGCACCTGTTGTTGTTGTTGTTGTTGTTGTTGTTGTTGTTGTTGTTGTTGTTGTTGTTGTTGTTGTTGTTGTTGTTGTTTTTGTTGTTGTTGTTGCGGTATTTAATCCTAACTTTGTGTGAAAAAAAAGTCGATCGCATTTTCCGTTTGTCTTTGGTGAACCTTTTGACCAGTGCACCCATTTTACACGTTTGTCAACGAGATACCCAAAATATGCATCAGATCGCAAAATGTGTCTCTCATTCAAATTTGGAAACTTGAGTTTATTTGTGATGTCATTGGAATTTGATGCATCCTTTCTTGTTAACATGTGAGTTAGCATAATCAATTATAATCGTACCCATGCAATGAAAGCGTATAATGTTCTAAATTTTAATACAAAACTGAAATTTTCCATTTTTTTGTTGGCGGGATATTCAAATACGAAAATGCAATGTGTGCCATTTCAAAAGAAAATCACTGTGCTCGTGGACAAACAGGTAAATTTGGTTGTGCAGCAAAGAGGGTCACCAAATACAAACGAAAAATGCGATCGACTTCATTTTTTTCACACAAAATTAGGATTAAATACAGCATTCTTGCAACGTTTAAAAAGTTTTAAAATTCATTTTGGTTTTGAAAACAAAATGGCTTCTTTCCACTATTGCAGTCCTTTTGACTCACTCTGTATTTCATTTTAAAAAAATTATTTGGAAATTCAAGTCAAACAAATTACTGATTCAGTTGTGATCTGGTAATGGTGGATATAACAACACATAGGTTGCACATGGAATGCATCTCAATATCTTTAACATGCTCAGGTTTAACACTTTTCATTACTAGATCCCATGCATATGAACTACAATAGTAATATTTCCGACTTGAATTTCCAAATAAATTTCTAGATATTTTGTGATAATTATTTTTATGGGCCTCCCAAACGATACATTAAACTGCGTATTGAATATTGTGCACTAAGTACCCGGATGCAACACCAATATTCTAAAAATAGTGCCGTCCAATATATTTTGTGCGGCGCAGAAAATGTGCGGTTGAATATATATGCGCAGATGATGCGTATGGGTACATTTTGTAGAACGGCGTTTCGAGTTTGCTCAGTCCAGGCTAATGTTTTTAATTTTCATCAACACAGCAGGCTATTATATTTACAATTAATAATAATAATATTGAATGTCTTATTTTAGGATATTGCACTTGCTATAAAAATATTTTTATAGCGAGTGCAATATAATCTTGTATCACCCTCAAAGCCATTCATTATTATATACTTATTTTATTGTTACCTCGTGTAACAGGCAGGCAACATATCCTTTGCCATATTAAATGATAATTTATTGAATTTAGGTATTTTTCATATGTTAAATCATTCAAAAAAATATGTTGTTTAGAATAAATGAATCTTTCTGGATTATTTCGGAAGCGGTTACATATGGACATGTTATGGGGTCACAAAGGGGTCTATTTTGTTAAGCCTTACGTATTTATCGTCCATTATCATATGGTTAGATTTTTCGCGATTCACTTAAAGAAAGCCAAAGAAATGCACTCATATTTCAATAACATAAAAAACTCAAAATAAATGTCATTCTTACATTTTGCATTAATTACAGGTACCTGTAGTGGAAATAAGTTCCGATGTGATAGTGGAGAATGCATCCATAGGTCATGGATATGTAATACACGACCAGACTGTCCGGGTGAGGAAGATGAGCAAGGATGTGATTCAAGTAGGTGGATGCAATTCAATTTAAAGTATGCGAATACCACATGCAATTTTCTCGTTAACTTTGCTTGCTGTAAGGATACGGGGAATTGCAACATTTTGCATGTGTGAAGTGAAGTGGTCAAAGTGTTCAAAATAGTGGCAATGATAAGTGTATTTCCAAAAGAAATTAGGGTTTTGTCACTTAATGACATGTACAAATCAATACTTTCACTGTTGCATATTTACAGCCTTTTGTGACAGAAACTGATGATTATAGCGAAAAAGTAATAAATTGTTTTTCATCGAATTCGGTCATAAAAATCGAAATACGATACAATGTTAACTATAAATACTGAAGCATGATTAAGAAACCCTTAAGTCCAATTTTTATACACGTTTAAGAATGTAATAATAATAATCCACTTAGTAGGGGTTTGTGATAGAGAAGTTCACTGTTCAGAAGCAGAGGACGATCAAATAATGTGATACAAGTAATTAAACAATGCATCCCATCAGCATGGGTTTGTGATAGACAAGTTGACTGTTCAGAAGCTGAGGACGAACAAGAATGACGTGATACAAGTCAATAGACAATACATTTGTTCATCAAAATCGAAATACGGTTTAATGTTAGCTATAAGTATTGAGATTTAATCCAATTTTCTAACACGCTTAGGTTGTAATAATAATCATATACAGAGACCTGTTACCCATATGAATTTCGCTGTGGAAGTGGACAATGCATCCACTCATTAGGGGTTTGTGACACAGCTGATCACTGTTCAGAAGCAGAGGACGAACAAGGATGTGATACAAGTAAGTTAACCAGCGGCGTAGCCAGGTTATTCATATTGGGGGGGGCGACAAATGTAAATGAACCGAAACAATTGTTGTAAGTCCAGAAAAGCGCGCGTAGCGCACGAATTTTTTTTTGACTTTACACCTTTTTTTGGCACGATCGAGGTACATTTTGGCTCTAAACAAGCTTATACCAACGAATATAGCATTTATGTGACGGTTATTCGCGCGCTGCGAAAATGTTTCATATGTGTACTTTTGACCATCATAATTCCATGATTCCTCTGGTCAAATGAACCGACAGTGCCAATCTCAACCGTACACGACGTCAATATTGGGGGGGGGGCGATCCCCCCCTCGGCCCCTCGCCCCCCCCCCCCCCCCCCCCCCCCCCCCCCCCCCCCCTCTGGCTACGCCACTGAAGTAAACAATGTATCCCTCGGCATGGGTTTGTGATAGACAAGTTGACTGTTCAGAAGCAGAGAACGAACAAAAATGTGATATAAGTAAATAGACAATACATTTGTTCATCAAAATCGAAATACGGTTTAATGCTAGCTATAAGTATTGAGATTTAATCCAATTTTCTAACACGCTTAGGTTGTAATAATAATCATTACAGGGACCTGTAACACTGATGAATTTCGATGTGGAAGTGGACGATGTATCCCCGCAAAACGGGTTTGTGACACACGTATTCAATGTTCAGAAGCAGAGGACGAACAAGGATGTGAAACAAGTAAGTAAACAATGTATCCCCTCGGCATGGGTTTTTGATAGACAAGTTGACTGTTCAGAAGCAGAGGACGAACAAAAATGTGATATAAGTAAATAGACAATACATTTGTTCATCAAAATCGAAATACGGTTTAATGTTAGCTATAAGTATTGAGATTTAATCCAATTTTCTAACACGCTTAGGTTGTAATAATAATCATTACAGGGACCTGTAACACTGATGAATTTCGATGTGGAAGTGGACGATGTATCCCCCCAACATGGGTTTGTGATGGAGTAGATAACTGTTCAGAAGCAGAGGATGAACAAGAATGTGGTACAAGTAAGTAGACGATGCATCCCCTCAGCATGGGTTTAAGATAGACAAGTTGACTTTTCAGAACTTGTTCAGTAATAAGAGAGGATGTGGCAGCCATCTTTGATTGATACATCCATGTATATTTTCAGTTTGATTATCAAAACAATTATACAAATTGATGTTAGCATTTTTCAATGTTCCTGATGAGATTTAAAAGGCACAATTAGCTTTAATTAAGTAAATTTCATGTTGTTAACCATTTTGGTCCAGTCAAAATGACCTGCTCTCTACGCATTTGCATTCATTCTGTAGGGTTCATATGAATGAGTTCAGATAATTAGCTAACTTACGTATTAAATCAACCAAACTGGTTAATTTCCTGGATTTTTCTAGATGTTTTGATCTTTTTGTACTTTAGGTCCCAGATTCTGGTCTGTACTAGTATTGTCCAATAAACCATTTCAAATTGAGATCGGAAATCTTGGGAAAAACAGGTTACGTGGAGTAGGTGCGTTGCGCGTTCTTCGCAACAGTTGATCGCATTCACAGCTTTGTGATTTATGTTTACATATACGCGTGCACACATGAGAAGTAAAACGTAAAACGAGACTATTTTGTTTTTTATCAACACAGGCGTTAACCGGCAAATTCCAAATGTATCGAGCAGACGGTAAAAATTGAAAATATTACCCCAAATCTCTTTCATCTCACCGTTTTTAGGTCGTCCGTAGGAAGAGACCTTATGGCAGCATCCTTCGTGTGTGTTGTGTGTAGTCTGTGTGTGCTGTGTGTAATCTGTGTGTGTAGTCTGTCTGTCAACAATTTGGTATACACTTTTTGTTGTTGCGGTTTTCCAAGAAATCATCCCTTCTTGGCACCGTGCCAATTTCCCACAGCCGCGCGCTATATACTTCTTATGTTTAATATTTTTTTCAAAACGGTATAACTTTTTTTGTTACAGCCTGCAAGTTGACTGTTCAGAAACATACATGTGACACAAATAAGTAGACAACTCATACTGTTAGCGTGGTTAGGTCTAAAAAGGTTGGATTACCAATACACCTCAATTTATTTGGGGGGGGGGGGGTGGTAGGTCGATTTTCTTTAAACAAATCTTTTTAGTTTCCAAAGAATGACCGAATCATATTAGAATACCCTGAGGTTTATAATGTAACTAAATGTTGATATTAAAAAAACCTAAAGTTTGGTGCCATGTAAAAATATTTTAGAGTGAAGTAGATACTTTAGCCCTGTATTATTTGTTTGTATATTGAAAACACTTGGACGGATAGGGGGACAATCAGGGTCCAAATTGGGTACCCAGCCGGGATCCAAAATTAGTCTGAAACATGACCTTGGATCCGAAGAAAAAATATAATACCGTATGACTCATTTCATAGCAATGTTAACGCAAAACTTACAATCCTATTATTAAAGTTTTTTCATTTATTCTTTTGAGACGGTTTTCTGCGTTAAAAACATTTTTAAAGCATCAGCATCTAAATTCGGAACATTATTTACATTTTGTTACCTAATTGTGGCCATATAAGTTTTGCCTGGAATATGATATTACATTAGAAAGCTTTATAAATATTTTATAATTTACAGGTTGAGTCAAAAAAACTGCAATAGTGGAAAGAAGCCATTTTGTTTTCAAAACCAAAATGAATTTTAAAACTTTTTTAAACGTTGCAAGAATGCTGTATTTAATCCTAACTTTGTGTGAAAAAATAAAGTCGATCGCATTTTCCGTTTGTCTTTGGTGAACCTTTTGACCAGTGCACCCATTTTACACGTTTGTCAACGAGATACCCAAAATATGCATCAGATCGCAAAATGTGTCTCTCATTCAAATTTGGAAACTTGAGTTTATTTGTGATGTTATTGGAATTGAATGCATCCTTTCTTGTTTACATGTGAGTTAGCATAATCAATTATAATCGTACCCATGCAATGAAAGCGTATAATGTTCTAAATTTTAATACAAAACTGAAATTTTCCATTTTTTTGTTGGCGGGATATTCAAATACGAAAATGCAATGTGTGCCATTTCAAAAGAAAATCACTGTGCTCGTGGACAAACAGGTAAATTTGGTTGTGCAGCAAAGAGGGTCACCAAATACAAACGAAAAATGCGATCGACTTCATTTTTTTCACACAAAGTTAGGATTAAATACAGCATTCTTCCAACGTTTAAAAAGTTTTAAAATTCATTTTGGTTTTGAAAACAAAATGGCTTCTTTCCACTATTGCAGTCTTTTTGACTCACTCTGTATTTCATTTTAAAAAACATATTTGGAAATTCAAGTCACACAATTACTGATTCAGTTGTGATCTGGTAATGGTGGATATAACAACACATAGGTTGCACATGGAATGCATCTCAATATCTTTAACATGCTCAGGTTTAACACTTTTCATTACTAGATAACATGCATATGAACTACAATAGTAATATTTCCGACTTGAATTTCCAAATAAATTTCCAAATATTTTGTGATAATTATTTGTATGGGCCTCCCAAACGGTACATTAAACTGCGTATTGAATATTGTGCACTAAGTACCCGGATGCAACACCAATATTCTAAAAATAGTGCCGTCCAATATATTTTGTGCGGCGCAGAAGATGTGCGGTTGAATATATATGCGCAGATGATGCGTATGGGTACATTTTGTAGATCGGCGTTTCGATTTTGCTCAGTCCAGGCTAATGTTTTTAATTTTCATTAAAACAGCAGGCTATTATATATACAATTGATAATAATAATATTGAATGTCTTATTTTAGGATATTGCACTCGCTATAAAAATATTTTTATAGCGAGTGCAATATAATCTTGTATCACCTCAAAGCCATTCATTATTATATACTTATTTTATTGTTACCTCGTGTAACAGGCAGGCAACATTTCCTTTGCCATATTAAATGATAATCTATTGAATTTAGGTATTTTTCATATGTTAAATCATTCAAAAAAATATGTTGTTTAGAATAAATGAATCTTCCTGGATTATTTCGGAAGCGGTTGCATATGGACATGTTATGGGGTCACAAAGGGGTCTATTTTGTTAAGCCTTATGTATTTATCGTCCATTATCATATCATATGGTTAGATTTTTTGCGATTCACTTAAAGAAAGCCAAAGAAATGCACTCATATTTCAATAACATAAAAACTCAAAATAAATGTCATTCTTACATTTTGCATTAATTACAGGTACCTGTAGTGGAAATAAGTTCCGATGTGATAGTGGAGAATGCATCCATAGGTCATGGATATGTAATACACGACCAGACTGTCCGGGTGAGGAAGATGAGCAAGGATGTGATTCAAGTAGGTAGATGCAATTTTCTCGTTAACTTTGCTTGCTGTAAGGATACGGGGAATTGCAACTTTGCATGTGTGAAGTGAACAGGTCAAAGAGTTCAAAATAGTGGCAATGATAAGTGTATTTCCAAAAGAAATTAGGGTTTTGTCACTTAATGACATGTACAAATCAATAATTTCACTGTTGCATATTTACAGCTTTTTGTGACAGAAACTGATGATTATAGCGAAAAAGTAATAAATTGTTTTTCATCGAATTCGGTCATAAATATCGAAATACGATACAATGTTAACTATAAATACTGAAGCATGATTAAGAAACCCTTAAGTCCAATTTTCTTACACGTTTAAGAATGTAATAATAATGATCCACTTAGTAGGGGTTTGTGATAGAGAAGTTCACTGTTCAGAAGCAGAGGACGATCAAATATGTGATACAAGTAATTAAACAATGCATCTCATCAGCATGGGTTTTTGATAGACAAGTTGACTGTTCAGAAGCTGAGGACGAACAAGAATGTGATACAAGTAAATAGACAATACATTTGTTCATCAAAATCGAAATACGGTTTAATGTTAGCTATAAGTATTGAGATTTAATCCAATTTTCTAACACGCTTAGGTTGTAATAATAATCATATACAGAGACCTGTTACCCATATGAATTTCGCTGTGGAAGTGGACAATGCATCCACCCATTATGGGTTTGTGACACAGTAGATCACTGTTCAGAAGCAGAGGACGAACAAGGATGTGATACAAGTAAGTAAACCAATGGCGTAGGTAGGGTATTCATATTGGAGGGCGAGAAATGTAAATGAACCGAAAGAATTGTTGTTAGTGCAGAAAAGCGCGCGAAGCGCGCGAATTTTTTTGACTTTACACCTATTTTTGGCACGATCGAGGTACATTTTGGCTCTAAACAAGCTTATACCAACGAATATAGCATTTATGTGACGGTAGCGCGCGAAAAATGTTCATATGTGTACTTTTGACCATCATAATTCCATGATTCCTCTGGTCAAATGAACCGACAGTGCCAATCTCAACCGACACGACGTCAATATTAGGGGGGGGGGGGGGGGGGTCGATCGCCCCCGCCCCCCTGGCTACGCCACTGAAGTAAACAATGTATCCCTCGGCATGGGTTTGTGATATATAGACAAGTTGACTGTTCAGAAGCAGAGGACGATCAAATATGTGATATAAGTAAATAGACAATACATTTGTTCATCAAAATCGAAATACGGTTTAATGTTAGCTATAAGTATTGAGATTTAATCTAATTTTCTAACACGCTTAGGTTGTAATAATAATCATATACAGAGACCTGTTACCCATATGAATTTCGCTGTGGAAGTGGACAATGTATCCGCTCAATATGGGTTTGCGACACACATGTTGATTGTTCAGAAGCAGAGGACGAACAAGGATGTGAAACAAGTAAGTAAATAATGTATACCTCGGCATGGGTTTGTGATAGACAAGTTGACTGTTCAGAAGCAGAGGACGATCAAATATGTGATATAAGTAAATAGACAATACATTTGTTCATCAAAATCGAAATACGGTTTAATGTTAGCTATAAGTATTGAGATTTAATCCAATTTTCTAACACGCTTAGGTTGTAATAATAATCATTACAGGGACCTGTAACACAGATGAATTTCGATGTGGAAGTGGACGATGTATCTCCCCAACATGGGTTTGTGATAGTTACGATGACTGTTCAGAAGCAGAGGATGAAATAGAATGTGGTACAGTTTAGTTTAGTTTAGTTTTTATTTGGCATCACAACATATACAAATAACAAATCACATGAGTATAAATTATAATAACATTCAATAAATAACGCATATCACAATGCCATCCCAAACTGGAACGACAAACACACAAGTAAGTAGACGATGCATCCCCTCAGCATGGGTTTAAGATAGACAAGTTGACTTTTCAGAACTTGTTCAGTAATAAGAGAGGATGTGGCAGCCATCTTTGATTGATACATCCATGTATATTTTCAGTTTGATTATCAAAACAATTATACAAATTGATGTTAGCATTTTTCAATGTTTCTGATGAGATTTAAAAGGCACAATTAGCTTTAATTAAGTAAATTTCATGTTGTTAACTGTTAACCATTTTGGTCCAGTCAAAATGACCTGCTCTCTGCGCATTTGCATTCATTCTGTAGGGTTCATATGAATGAGTTCAGATAATTATTTAACTTACGTATTAAATCAACCAAACTGGTTAATTTCCTGGATTTTTCTAGATGTTTTGATCTTTTTGTACTTTAGGTCCCAGATTCTGGTCTGCACTAGTATTGTCCAATAGACCATTTCAAATTGAGATCGGAAATCTTGGGAAAAACAGGTCACGTGGAGTAGGTGCGTTGCGCGTTCTTCGCAACAGTTGATCGCATTCACAGCTTTGTGATTTATGTTTACATATACGCGTGCACACATGAGAAGTAAAACGTGGAACGAGACTATTTTGTTTTTTATCAACACAGGCGTTAACCGGCAAATTCCAAATGTATCGAGCAGACGGTAAAAAGTGAAAATATTACCCCAAATCTCTTTCATCTCACCGTTTTTAGGTCGTCCGTAGGAAGAGACCTTATGGCAGCATCCTTCGTGTGTGTTGTGTGTAGTCGGGGTGTGTTGTGTGTAGTGTGTGTGTGTTGTGTGTGGGGTGTGTGTGTAGTCTGTCTGTCAACAATTTGGTATACACTTTTTGTTTTGTCCATTTCTTTTCCATACAATGACCAATTGCAACTTCAAACTTCAGTCATAGATGCAACATGGAAACCTTCATATGTTAATGAGGTCAAAGGTCACATACCAAGGTCAAAGGTTATTTGAGGTCAAGATGTAAAATTTAGTACACACTTTTTGTATTGTCCATTTCTTTTCCATACAATGACCAATTGCAACCAAACCTCGGTCATAGATGCAACATGGAAACTTTCATATGTTAATGAGGTCAAAGGTCACATACCAAGGTCAAAGGTCATATGAGGTCAAGATGTAACATTTAGTACACAGTTTTTGTCATGTCCATTTCTTTTCCATACAATGATTAATTGCAACCAAACTTGGGTCATAGATGCAACATGGAAACCTTGTATGTTAATGAGGTCAAAGGTCACATACCAAGGTCAACGGTCATCTGAGGTCAAGATGTAAAATTGTCTGCATATGTAAAATTGATTACATTTAAACAGATGAAGTACAATTGCAACCAAACTAACCATATAAACGGACGACCTATTTGGGACCTATTTTTTGTTACTGAAATGCCGCAACATCAACTTTGTGAGGGATACAATCTATCACCAACACCAGCTCAATCTACCACACGCAGGGGCGGAAATTTCTTGTTAGGTGTGGGGATATGATAAGTGCTGCCACCAAAAAATGAAATTGCACTGATACCATATGCGGTGCGCAGCACCGCACTCCGAGGGACAGGGAGTGTCTGAGGGGGATGTGCCCACCCCCCCCCCCCCCCCCCCCCCCCTCCTAAGTAGAAAAAAAATCAATTTTCAAACTCATTTGGTGCGATCTGGTGTATACTTTTGACCAATATTGTATTGAAAAGCCATCGCTTCATTTTCTATAAATATTTTGGTTTTTTTATCAATGCAAGAAAGAAGTTGAGCATTTTTTATATTGATATATTCTGGATTTTAGTATAGATGGTTTAAAAGCTCCAACAGGAGAGAGTCTGAGGGGGGATGTGCCCCCCTGAGAAGTAGAATTCTTTTCAATTTTCAAACTCTTTTGGTGCGATCTGGTGTATACTTTTGACGAATATTGTATTGAAAAGCCATCACTTCATTTTCAATAAGGGGGGAGTCTGAGGATGTGCCCCCCTCAAAAGTATAATTTTTTTTTAATTTTCAAACTCATTTGGTGCGATCTGGTGTATACTTTTGCCCAATATTGTATTGAAAAGCCATCACTTCATTTTCAATAAATATTTTGTTTTTTTATCAATGCAGAAGTAGAAATATTTTCAATTTTCAAACCCATTTGGTGCGATCTGGTGTATACTTTTGACCAATATTGTATTGAAAAGCCATCACTTCATTTTAAATAAGGGGAGTCTGAGGGGGGATGTGCTCCCTCAGAAGTATAATTCTTTTCAATTTTCAAACTCATTTGGTGCGATCTGGTGTATACTTTTGACCAATATTGTAATTAAAAGCCATCACTTCATTTTCAATAAATATTTTGTTTTTTATCAATGCACGAAAGAAGTTGAGCATCATATACTGATATATTCTTGATTTTAGTATAGATTGTTTAAAAGCTCGAACAGGGGGAATTCTGAGGGGGGTATGTGCCCCCCCCCCCCCCCCCCCACTCAGAATTGGATTTGTTTTTACATTTTCGAACCCATTTGGTGCGATTTGGTGTCTACTTTTGACCAATATTTTATTGAAAAGCAATCACTTTATTTCTGATCAATATTGGCTTTTTAAATAGGCAGATAGGCCTATGCCAGAAAGAAGTTAATTAGTTACCTCCAAAAATGGATTCTAGTCAACGCGTATGTATCCTGACCAACGTACAATAAACTCCAAATGTTCTTATGTCCCTCGCATGCCTCTGCATTTTGATTTGCAATTATAATTCAGTATATTTTGAAAACTGTGTGAGACCTGTAACATGAATTATATTATTTTGGGATTAGCATCCGTAGCGTTAAGATGCAAAGGCAGAAATAGGTTCACCCATCATATCACTGACCTAATCTAATCCCTGTACGTACGGACATCAAGAGGCCACAATAAGAACATTGATTGGTTTTCAATTGATCAAGGTGTACGTCAAGGTAGTCTCTTGTCACCCTTGTTCAACATATATTCTGAATACAGCTCGTGAGGGAATCATGAATCACAAAGACCACAAGGCTCACATTACGAATAACTTGACTTTGATGTAGCCGAAACATTATTTCTACCGGAGGGGGGGGGCGGTAGCTGGAAGAAAGCAACAACCAAAAAACACATGAGAATACTATTCTTAAAAATATACACCAAAAAATATAAAATATATACAACAAGTATATTATTATATACACTTGTGATTTTTGTGGAGTAACGTGTATAATTTCAGACAGTGTATGTGTGGGCATGTTGTCAGCATGGGCACAGTGTATGTAACTTTGGCTCTGTGCATGCAAACATTTGCCTGTGTGCATGTAAAATTGTGATATTCAGCCATTTTTACCATTTTAAGGGGGGGGGGGAAATCAATTTTTCAAGGAAATATTGCTGTTGTGAAGGTAACTTTATTTAAACATGCTTTAAAACACCGAAAATCTATTTTGTGGCCACATGCGCATGATTTTGAGGTCTATTTTGGCTTTAAGGGGGGAAATTTTGATTTGATTTTTTGATTTTTGTGAGTGCTGTTATTATTGAACTATTAATCAAATGTATACAAAGGTACATTTTTAGAAAGGAAATGGATCAGAGACTCCAAATTTGGTGTCAATTTTGAGCAAAAAATGTTGAATTTTTGAGAAAATCACAAAATCCACCTTTTTTTTACACATTTTTTTTTGTTGGAACAAGCTTACTAAATTATTTTTGAGTAAAAAATGCCAAAAATTGCTTAATTCTAATGTTATGTCACTAATCTAGGGACGATTCTCTCATTTTTTCACCTTAACTTGTATTTTTTGAAATTTTGACCAGAAAATCCCAAAAAATTGAAAGATATGCCTTAAGAAAACATGAGAAAATCATCCCTAGAATAGTGTCTATATTGTATAATCAAGCAAATGTTGGCATTTTTTACTCAAAAATAATTTTGTTAGCTTGTTCCAAAAAAAATGGTTAAAAAAGTGATTTTTTGTTGGTGATTTTCTCAAAAAACAACATTTTTGGTCAAAAATGATGCCAACAATGGATTCTCTGACCCAAATCCCATCCAAAAATGTATACTTCTATATGCATTTGATTAATAGTTCAACAATTACAGCACTCACAAAATCCAAAAAACTTCCTTAAGTCCCCTCCGCCTCTCCTTAAACATGCTTTAAAACACCGAAAATATATTTTGTGGGCACATAAAAAGAGCCATATTTCACATGATTGGGGTCTATTTTGGCTTTAATTGTGCTTTAAAACACCGAAAATCTATTTTGTGGGCACATGCCCGCATAGCACAAGAGAAATAGGCAGATTTCCCATGAATGAGGTCTATTCTGGCTTTAAAAATGCTTTAAAACACTGAAAATCTATTTTGTGGGTACATGCGCGCATAGCGCGTGAAAAATATCCATATTTCCCATGATTGAGGTCTATTTCTTGCTTTAAACCTGCTCTAAAACACCGAAAATCTATTTTGTGGGCACATGCGCGCATAGCACGAGAAATATAGCCATATTTGTACTAACAAATTATGGTTTGAAATATTAGTACAAAAAAGTTATGACCCCCCTTTAATTTCCTTAAAAAAGTTGTACCCCCCCTTTTGATTTCTTGAAAAAGTTATGACCCACCCCTGTTTGGTGCCGGCCCCCCCCCCCCCCCCCCCCCCCCCCCCCCCTCTGGTAGAAAGAAATTATGAATGGTCCCTTATTACATAATATGGCTGACTCAAAGATAATCTTTTTTTAAGCTGATGTTTGAGAAAGATGTTTGGCATATGCAATGGCAAGAGTATTAACGATAATGAATCGTCAATGAAGATCTAATTAAAGGACCAGAATATCTTTCTGCGATAAGATCATTCGCAGTCAACTATACAGTACTTCCTGCAGTACTTATAGGCATATAGTACACATTCCATGGAAGAGATAAGTGGTGGTGATACAAACTAGAAAAGTTAATAATTCAATGAACTATGGAAGAAAAACATGGTAAAACGTGGCCGTAGACCAGAGTTCCGTTGGACTGGTGGCATTAAAGAAGCAAGTCCTAGCTCTCGATTTCATACCATCTGCGCATCGCATGTTAAACAAAACAGACGTCAAAATGATACTCCATTAATGGCATTATCCCTTGAATAAGGTCACACAGAATCAGTCATATCTTGTTACATTGACGAATTACCTTTTATGTTTTATCATTTTCTTGTTATTTACACATTGGTTATTAACCATATATATGTTTATGCATATTTTCCACAAACCTGAAGTAAAATACGGATGATACGCGCTTTAAGCATACTCGGAAAAGTGCTGTATCAAAACTAATTATTTTGTCGGCGCATGGTAATTCTAAGTTTCCACATTATAGCCTATACATGTACAACATAATGTACATTATTCATGTCCTGACCTGGCAAATAATGCTCGTTGCATGTTAGACATCATTCTTTCAACATGTCCAACGATAAAGGAGTTGTTACTGAATTATTCAGATGGTATACTATTATTAATATATTCTGATTGTTATAATATACCGGACATAATTTTTTAATCATGTTATTTGCCAAAAAAATTACAAAGTGTCTCTTGAATTAGGTATTATGCGACATCGAAACATTTGAATCGGTGAACTTTATTATAGTAAAGCCAATTTATTTAAGTGTTTCAAACTTTGTGATCGCACTTTCATAACATATAGTGAAAAGGCTTAAAAGCAAGCGAGGTACCCTTAGGCCTATTGCAAAGAACTTATAGGATAGAAAGAATTATGTTTATATGAAGAATATTTCATTTCATTTTCAAATTAAACCTGTTTGCATTATAATATAAATAGATACCTAATATCAGAAGTTTTCAAAATCAGTTCCATCCTCAACATAATGGTAGCCGTTTGGTTGCGATTTAATTTGGGAGCAAATTTCAGACAAAATTTAATGATAATGAAACAAGCGAGGAAATTAATTAAGAAGGAAACATCATTGAATCGATCAGATGTATCGCATCACAAAGCACATCGATCAATTTTGTCATGATTACCAGTCACAAAGGCGCCAAAAACTTGGCGCGATGATTAAAATTTATCATATTATCAGGCTTAATTATACATGTCGAGGAAAATCAGGTGTTATCTCAGTCAAAATCGCTCTGAATTTTGATACACCCTTGGGTTTCCATAATAAAATGTTTTCCGTTAATCAAATTTAAAAACGTTCATTTACAAGAAAGTCCCAGAATTATATACTCTACTAGAATAAATCGTTATACATTTTTAAAAAATCACCCTTTGTTGAAGTGGAATTGCACCGATCAACTCATATTGAAGTTTGTGTGTTCCGCGGATCTCCACTCTGAAGTATAATGTCCGCGGTCCGTGTTGAATCACCCATCGTATGGCTATTGGTTCAAACGGACGTTATTTCTGGGGTCATTTCATCCAATTTCAAAACGGTACACTGCAAAAAGGTTGCTTAAATATTTACTCAACATTTTACACAACGTTGTTATGCAACCGCTCAACAGTTGCGTAAAATTTACCCAACACCGTTGGATAACATGTTTTCACCAACAGTTGAACAATTCCAGTTACTCAACAGTTACACAATTTTAATTACACAACAGTTGGGTATTATTAATCAACCATTTGTTGGGCATTTTAATACCAACTGTTGCTTAATTTGTGTGGATGGTCCCGCGATCGAATCCCGGAGGGTGCTGGGTGATTTTTCGGGTAAAAAAAATAGCACCTTTTTCCCCCTTTAATGCAAATTGTTGGTTATTTGTGACAAGTTTTTATTATAATTATATTGAGCATTTTTGTATAGCAAAACGGGGTAGGCAAATAATGAGAAATCTGGGCGATGCAGCAGAGCTACATACACCACTCCCTCTCGGTAGTGAATCTGTAATTTATTTTAACATGTTATTTAACTAGGCTATATACATAATATATTACATATCTTATCATTACCAGGGACAATCGAATGTCCCCTGTTCCAACGTAGTCTTGCTATCTGGGTATACAGGTATAAATAGTCCATATTATATAAAACATAAACAGATTTATGTGATTCTATTGGTGGAGAATAGATCACATGACATGAACTATTCAGTATGTCCATTTCGTGTATTTTTTTGGCTATAAAAATCGACTATTCATCGCTAGTGATGTACGGGGTGAACGTACGTATAGTGGAGCGGATATGTAAACAAAAATGGCCAAGATGTTCACTTCTGGCAGGAAGCATAAAAATTGGCATATAGGGGTGTTTTGATGCACTGATTTCAAAAAGTCAGGAACCCACATTTTTCGAGCAATGGTGCGGCGGCCATCTTGGATTTCAAAATGGCCGCCATTTAATTATAGGAGATTTAGTAAAATTGCTCTAAATCAAATAATATTGAGATTTATACCCCCAGATTTCACCAATATATTCTCTATAACATGTTGCATAAATGTAGGGGGATTGGTTGTGCCAGTTGTACTTTGGCTATTACTTGTTACCATGGAAACCATCAAAAATAGACATTTTTGGGCAAAATTACCTTTAAAATCACTCTTATTTGGAGGTTTTTGTCAACTATTCATCATGATATTGCTTTTAGTATCATCTGCAATCATACATATTTTGTATGAGAAATGTGCATTTCAATTTTGAGTGGTATCCATGGAAACTCTTAAAAAGGCGGTTTGATGAACATATATGTCAAAGTCACTCCTTTTTCAATAATTTTCACAAATTTTCACAAATCTAATGCTTGTCAAACACTACAGTGAACCTGGTGTGAAAAAGATGTTCACTTCTGGAAGGAAGAATGAAAATTGGCTTATAGTAGTGTTTTGAAGCGCTGATTTCAAAAATCAAAGAACCCACATGTTTTGAGCAATGGTCTTGCGGCCATCTTGGATTTCAAAATGGCCGCCATACAAACATAGTAGATTTGGTAAAATTAGTGCTCTAAATCAACTATTTTTGAGATATATACCCCGACATTTCATAAATGTGTTCTCTATAACATGCCGCCTAATTTTAGATGGATTGGTTGTGCCATCTTTACTTTGGTTATTGCTTGTTACCATGGAAACCATCAAAAACAGACATTTTCAATGGAAAATACCTCTAAAAATTGCTCTAAATCAACTATTTTTCAGATTTATACCCCAATATCTCGCCAAAATGTTATCTATAACATGGTGCATATTTTATATGGATTGGTTGTGCAAGTTGTACTTTGTTTATTACTTGTTACCATGGAAAACATAAAAAATAGACATTTATGGGTAGAAATACCTGTAAAATTACTTTGAAGGGTTTGTTCACTATTCATCGTATCTCTTTTAGTAGCATCTGCAATACACACTTTTTATAATGTTATGATCTGCAATTATATATTATTTTAATGATAATGTTTTGAGTGGTTTCCATGGACACCTTTTAAATGGCGGTTGAACACAAAGGTCAAAATCAATCCTTTTCAACAATTTTCACAAATGTTCACCAATCTACGGCCACTTGACCACCCTTGTACTTTGTTTATTACTTGTTACCATGGAAACCATAAAAAATAGACATTTATGGGTAGAAATACCTGTAAAATTACTTTGAAGGGTTTGTTCACTATTCATCGTATCTCTTTTAGTAGCATCTGCAATACACACTTTTTATAATGTTATGATCTGCACTTATATATTATTTTGATGATAATGTTTTGAGTGGTTTCCATGGACACCTTTTAAATGGCGGTTGAACACAAAGGTCAAAATCAATCCTTTTCAACAATGTTCACAAATGTTCACCAATCTACGGCCACTTGACCACCCCCGGGAGATACGCTAATGACAGGAACAAACTGGTACGGTAAGGGCCAGCCAAAATGCAACGATTCCCATAAAGTTGGGAAACGAGCAGGAGTCCATACAATGCCGGGATACAACGCAAGATACCTGCCATTGGCCAGATTACCCAAATCAGTGTTTAAAAAAATATGATATGTTACTAATGGACAGAGGTGTTTGTATTTGTGATTTAATAATTTTTTGACAACGAAAGAATATACATCGGCCATCATTTGCAGCGCAAGTTTCAGAGCTTGGTCAGCGCATTTTCTGAGTGAAAATAAAAATGTATACAAGATGTTGCCTGGACTGAAAGAAAGTCATCTTTCATGTTTGGTGCCTAGACGGATATTCATTCAAATTATCCTTAATAAAAAACCCTTTAAAAAGGGAAATGCTTGTAACAAGTGTGAAACATATTAGAGTTTTATGTGAGCAATTCCCATATCATGCATCCAGAAAATATCATATAATGTGCCCAGATTTGCTTTTTAGGATACGATATCACATTTGTAGCTACGTATAATATCAGTGTCACTAATCGATCAATCCGCAACCAATTTGACGACATAAATGACGTTCACATTGAAATCGCAAAAATTGTGGTTTTTCTTCAACCAATTCCGGAAAAAAATTGCTAATTATCATATAATGTGCCCTGATTTGCATTTCAGGATATGATATCACATTTTGAGCTGCGTATGATATCTGTGTCACTAATCGGTCAATCCGCGACCAATTTGACGACATAAATGACGTTCACGTTGAAATCGCCGGGAAAAACAGGGTTTTTTCCTAGCAATTGCGGACAAAATAATCAAAATTTCATATGATGTGCCCTGATTTGCTTTTTAGGATACGATATCACATTTGTAGCTACGTATGATATCAGTGTCACTAATCGGTCAATCCGCAACCAATTTGACGACATAAATGATGTTCACATTGAAATCGCAAAATTGGGGTTTTTCTTCAACCAATTCCGGAAAAATAGGCTAAATATCATATTATGTGCCCTGATTTGCTTTTCAGGATATCATATCACATTTTGAGCTGTGTATGATATCTGTGTCACTAATCGGTCAATCCGCGACCAATTTGACGACATAAATGACGTTCACGTTGAAATCGCCGGGGAAAACAGGTTTTTTTCCTAGCAATTGCGGACAAAATAAACAAAATTTCATATGATGTGCCTTGATTTGCTTTTTAGGATACGATATCACATTTTAGCCACATATGATATCGGTGTCACAAATCGGTCAATCCGCAACCAATTTGACGACAATGACGTTCACATTGAAATCGCAAATCCAAATCGTGATTTTTTTTTTCTTCAACCAATTCCGGACAAAATAGACAAACTATCATATCATGTGCCCTGATTTGCTTTTTAGGATACGTATCACATTTTGAGTTACGTATGATATCGGTGTTATACTGATCGGTCAATCCGCAACCAACATGACAACATAAAGGATGTTCGCGTTGAAATCGCAATGATTTTTTTTCTCCAACCAATTCCGGACAAAATAGGCTAAATATCATATAATGTGCCCTGATTTGCTTTTCAGGATATGATATCACATTTTGAGCTACGTATGATATCGGTGTCACTGATCGGTCAATCAGCAACCAATTTGATGACAAATAGCGTTGCCGTTGACATCACACAAGGAAAAACTTTTTTTCTTCTTCTACCAATTAGGGACTAAATAGACAAACTATCATATAATGTGCCCTGATTTGCTTTTTAGGATACGATATCACATTTTGAGTTAAGTATGATATCGGTGTTACTGATCGGTCAATCCGCAACCAATTGACGACAATGACGTTCACATTGAAATCGCAAAACCTAATCGTGTTTTTTTCTTCTCCAACCAATTCCGGACAAAATAGGCTAAATATCATATAATGTGCCCTGAATTGCTTTTCAGGATATGATATCACATTTTGAGCTACGTATGATATCGGTGTCACTGATCGGTCAATCAGCAACCAATTTGACGACAAATAGCGTTGCCGTTGACATCACACAAGGAAACACTTTTTTCTTCTTCTACCAATTAGGGACTAAATAGACAAACTATCATATGTCAATCCGCAACCAATTTGATGTCATAAATGACATTCTCTATGAAATCGCAAGGAAAAACAGTTTTTTTACCGACCAATTCAATTGTGGACAAACTAGCCATATGCTAAAGTATCTTCATATAATGTGCCCTGATTTACTTTTTAAAGGACGATATCACAGTTTGAGCTACGTATCATATATCAGTATCACTGCACGGTCAATCCGCAACCAATTTGAGAACATAAATGACATTCGTGTAGAAGGAAAAATGTGGTTTTTTTTCAACCAATTCCGAAAAAATAGGCAAATATCATATAATGTGCCTTTATTAAACCGGGCTTTATTTGCTTTTTATGATACGAATTTGAGCTACCTATAATCAGTAACAGATTTGTGATCAAAAGACATTTGTTGTACTAGATGCCCTAGCACCATAAACATGATTATGGGTTGTTAAAATCTCGGATTAGAAATATCAAAGTCAGAAGTTGTAAGCTTAAAATGGTAAGTAAGCAAGCCAAAAATCACTCAAAAATAATAATGCAGACAAAAATCAGTTGCAGACCTGTTCTAGAGATAACTCTCTGATGGATCAATTGGAAAACAATTTCTCAAAACATTACGTAATATACATTTCCTATATAAGACGAAAATCAACGTATTTTTCATATGGCGGAAAGCATACGAAATAAACCTTCCGTCTACCAAAAATTAAACTCCAAAATTCACCGTATGAGTCAAATCGAGTCTCAACTTGATCTAAGATTATGAGCATTTTTTATTATTTTTTAAAAGTGTAATAAAAATGTAGTACACGGCCCTTTAATCTATAGGTAATGAAGAAGACAACTGCGATCTATCACGCAAATCCACTTCAAAATTTCACGAAAAGTTCAATATGATGACACAGCTAGCCTATTAGGTAGGCGTTGTAACTGGTACTTATACCGAACATTGTATGGGCGGCCAATGAGGTTAAATTGATTGAATATAGTCTAAAATCGGGGTAAAAAAAGATAAATTAAAATTTTGTAATGACTACTAATTTGCAATAATGAATTATAATTAACATGAATA
>CM069450.1:56993406-57165701 GCA_035610835.1 Ophiura sarsii
GTTCATTCAAATCATTGTTTTTATTGAAGATCTAGATGTCTTCTGCTTACAAACAATCACTTTTCTGGGGGGGGGGGGGGGGGGCGATCGGATTTTTGTTTCTCGCAACGGGCCAATGATATGTATCTTAGGTACGACAGGCTGCATACATCCTAAGAGCAGTGGTTTTAACTCTAAATTGGTGGAAACAGTCAAATCGTGTAAAATGATACCATTCAAGAAAAAGCTAGAGATTTTGTGCTTAATGTGGAGGAAATAACCTACAAATGCCAAATCATGAAACATTTAAGTACATTTACAGCACTTTTTACCTTTTCTAGGATGTTAAATTTAGACTTATGGTGGGGTCTATCTTAATTCCAAACACTGCCGGGTATTGCCACAATGCAAAATATTATTTGGTTGGGTGCACCCTTAGCTCCCATTATACTCACACAGTCACACGAAACACGCCACAATCTTGTAGACGAAGTTTAGGAGCTACTGATACGAGCAGTATTAGACACATACAGTTTTCAGAGGGCCATAGGCTCTTAGATATAGGATTCCTTAATTCAAACCATTTGCATCAACTTTCTTAAGTAACGGATCATCATGATCTAACCAGCAAGCAGCTAAAAATCATGCAATTCATTGATACCGTGAGTCTCACGTGTGGTTATTGTTTTTCCTACAAGCACTATTATATATTGTATTTTATATGTGTGTGTACATTCCAGATATTAACGACTGTATCACAAATCCATGCAATGGTGGAGGTACTTGTACCGACGAGCTTAATGGGTTTTCTTGTGCCTGTGTGGAAGGGTTGACTGATGAGACATGTTCAACCGGTAAGCTGATTTATTAACTATCAAAACATCATTACATATTCTATTAACACGCACATGCATCCATGCGATTGATCTGACGCTATTTGTTAAGTTTGTAGATATTTATTTAACCCAGATTTTAGTACACCTTAACTCGAACACGAGGGCGTTAAGGGTGTAGTATGAATCTTTTGAAATTGATATCTACTGATTTATTAAACGCGGATAGGAACGAGAGTGACGTTTTATGTTTGCATATTAAGAAGTTATTTCAAGACATTGCGAAAGATTCCACGAAATTTTGCACTTAGGCATCTTTGTCCGAAACACATTGCTTCAAAATCAAATACCCACTTGTCCATCCTTATATTGATAATCTGTGTTTTTATAAACTATATCAATTATCCGATAATTACATGGAGCCCCGGTGAGACATTTTACGTTCCTTCTTAGCTGAGAGTCCTAGGGTCCCACACCCACCATATCAGTTCCCTATTGCTTTGTGTGGTTAAGAGGTCAAGTTCGTGTGAATTTTTCTCACCTTTAGAGAAAACTGGTTCATTCAAATCATTGTTTTTATTGAAGATCTAGATGTCTTCTGCTTACAAACAATCACTTTTCTGGGGGGGACGATCGGATTTTTGTTTCTCGCAACTGGCCAATGATATGTATCTTAGGTACGACAGGCTGCATACATCCTAAGAGCAGTGGTTTTAACTCTAAATTGGTGGAAACAGTCAAATCGTGTAAAATGATACCATTCAAGAAAAAGCTAGAGATTTTGGGCTTAATGTGAGGAAATAACCTACAAATGCCAAATCATGAAACATTTAAGTACATTTACAGCACTTTTTACCTTTTCTAGGATGTTAAATTTAGACTTATGGTGGGGTCTATCTTAATTCCAAACACTGCCGGGTATTGCCACAATGCAAAATATTATTTGGTTGGGTGCACCCTTAGCTCCCATTATATACTCACACAGTCACACGAAACACGCCACAATCTTGTAGACGAAGTTTAGGAGCTACTGATACGAGCAGTATTAGACACATACAGTTTTCAGAGGGCCATAGGCTCTTAGATATAGGATTCCTTAATTCAAACCATTTGCATCAACTTTCTTAGGTAACGGATCATCATGATCTAACCAGCAAGCAGCTAAAAATCATGCAATTCATTGATACCGTGAGTCTCACGTGTGGTTATTGTTTTTCCTACAAGCACTATTATATATTGTATTTTATATGTGTGTGTACATTCCAGATATTAACGACTGTATCACAAATCCATGCAATGGTGGAGGTACTTGTACCGACGAGCTTAATGGGTTTTCTTGTGCCTGTGTGGAAGGGTTGACTGATGAGACATGTTCAACCGGTAAGCTGATTTATTAACTATCAAAACATCATTACATATTCTATTAACACGCACATGCATCCATGCGATTGATCTGACGCTATTTGTTAAGTTTGTAGATATTTATTTAACCCAGATTTTAGTACACCTTAACTCGAACACGAGGGCGTTAAGGGTGTAGTATGAATCTTTTGAAATTGATATCTACTGATTTATTAAACGTGGATAGGAACGAGAGTGACGTTTTATGTTTGCATATTAAGAAGTTATTTCAAGACATTGCGAAAGATTCCACGAAATTCTGCACTTAGGCATCTTTGTCCGAAACACATTGCTTCAAAATCAAATACCCACTTGTCCATCCTTATATTGATAATCTGTGTTTTTATAAACTATATAAATTATCCGATAATTACATGGAGCCCCGGTCAGACATTTTACGTTCCTTCTTAGCTGACGGTCCTAGGGTCCCACACCCACCATATCAGTTCCCTAATGCTTTGTGTGGTTAAGAGGTCAAGTTCGTGTGAATTTTTCTCACCTTTAGAGAAAACTGGTTCATTCAAATCATTGTTTTTATTGAAGATCTAGATGTCTTCTGCTTACAAACAATCACTTTTCTGGGGGGGGACGACCGGATTTTGTTTCTCGCAACGGGCCAATGATATGTATCTTAGGTACGACAGGCTGCATACATCCTAAGAGCAGTGGTTTTAACTCTAAATTGGTGGAAACAGTCAAATCGTGTAAAATGATACCATTCAAGAAAAAGCTAGAGATTTTGGGCTTAATGTGGAGGAAATAACCTACAAATGCCAAATCATGAAACATTTAAGTACATTTACATTTACAGCACTTTTTACCTTTTCTAGGATGTTAAATTTAGACTCATGGTGGGGTCTATCTTAATTTCAAACACTGCCGGGTATTGCCAGAATGCACAATATTATTTGGTTGTGTGTGCACCCTTAGCTCCCATATACTCACACGAAACACGCCACAATCTTGTAGACGAAGTTTAGGAGCTACTGATACGAGCAGTATTAGACACATACAGTTTTCAGAGGGCCATAGGCTCTTAGATATAGGATTCCTTAATTCAAACCATTTGCATCAACTTTCTTAAGTAACGGATCATCGTGATCTAACCAGCAAGCAGCTAAAAATCATGCAATTCATTGATACCGTGAGTCTCACGTGTGGTTATTGTTTTTCCTACAAGCACTATTATATATTGTATTTTATATGTGTGTGTACATTCCAGATATTAACGACTGTATCACAAATCCATGCAATGGTGGAGGTACTTGTACCGACGAGCTTAATGGGTTTGCTTGTGCCTGTGTGGAAGGGTTGACTGATGAGACATGTTCAACCGGTAAGCTGATTTATTAACTATCAAAACATCATTACATATTCTATTAACACGCACATGCATCCATGCGATTGATCTGACGCTATTTGTAAAGTTTGTATATATTTATTTAACCCAGATTTTAGTACACCTTAACTCGAACACGAGGGTGTTAAGGGTGTAGTATGAATCTTTTGAAATTGATATCTACTGATTTATTAAACGCGGATAGGAACGAGAGTGACGTTTTATGTTTGCATATTAAGAAGTTATTTCAAGACATTGCGAAAGATTCCACGAAATGTTGCACTTAGGAATCTTTGTCCGAAACACATTGCTTCAAAATCAAATACCCACTTGTCCATCCTTATATTGATAATCTGTGTTTTTATAAACTATATAAATTATCCGATAATTACATGGAGCCCCGGTGAGACATTTTGCGTTCCTTCTTAGCTGAGAGTCCTATGGTCCCACACCCACCATATCAGTTCCCTATTGCTTTGTGTGGTTAAGAGGTCAAGTTCGTGTGAATTTTTCTCACCTTTAGAGAAAACTGGTTCATTCAAATCATTGTTTTTATTGAAGATCTAGATGTCTTCTGCTTACAAACAATCACTTTTCTGGGGGGGGGGGGACGATCGGATTTTTGTTTCTCGCAACGGGCCAATGATATGTATCTTAGGTACGACAGGCTGCATACATCCTAAGAACAGTGGTTTTAACTCTAAATTGGTGGAAACAGTCAAATCGTGTAGATTGATACCATTCAAGAAAAAGCTAGAGATTTTGGGCTTAATGTGGAGGAAATAACCTACAAATGCCAAATCATGAAACATTTAAGTACATTTACAGCACTTTTTACCTTTTCTAGGATGTTAAATTTAGACATATGGTGGGGTCTATCTTAATTTCAAACACTGCCGGGTATTGCCACAATCCAAAATATTATTTGGTTTTGTGCACCCTTAGCTCCCATTATACTCACACAGTCACACGAAACACGCCACAATCTCGTAGACGAAGTTTGGGAGCTACTGATACGAGCAGTAGACGACATATACAGTTTTCAGAGGGCCATAGGCTCTTAGATATTGGATTCCTTAATTCAAACCATTTGTATCAACTTTCTTAAGTAACGGATCATTATGATCTAATTAGCAAGCAGCTAAAAATCATGCAATTCATTGATACCGTGAGTCTCACGTGTGGTTATTGTTTTTCATACATGCAATATTATATATTGTATTTTATATGTATGTGTGTACATTCCAGATATTAACGACTGTATCACAAATCCATGCAATGGTGGAGGTACTTGTACCGACGAGCTTAATGGGTTTTCTTGTGCCTGTGTGGAAGGGTTGACTGATGAGACATGTTCAACCGGTAAGCTGATTTATTAACTATCAAAACATCATTACATATTCTATTAACACGCACATGCATCCATGCGATTGATCTGACGCTATTTGTTAAGTTTGTAGACATTTATTTAACCCAGATTTTAGTACACCTTAACTCGAACACGAGGGCGTTAAGGGTGTAGTATGAATCTTTTGAAATTGATATCTACTGATTTATTAAACGCGGATAGGAACGAGAGTGACGTTTTATGTTTGCATGTTAAGAAGTCATTTCAAGACATTGCGAAAGATTCCACGAAATTTTGCACTTAGGCATCTTTGTCCGAAACACATTGCTTCAAAATGAAATACCCACTTGTCCATCCTTATATTGATAATCTGTGTTTATATAAACTATATAAATTATCCGATAATTACATGGAGCCCCGGTGAGACAATTTACGTTCCTTCTTAGCTGAGAGTCCTAGGATCCCACACCCACCATATCAGTTCCCTATTGCTTTGTGTGGTTAAGAGGTCAAGTTCGTGTGAATTTTTCTCACCTTTAGAGAAAACTGGTTCATACAAATCATTGTTTTTATTGAAGATCTAGATGTCTTCTGCTTACAAACAATCACTTTTCTGGGGGGGCGGGGACGACCGGATTTTGTTTCTCGCAACGGGCCAATGATATGTATCTTAGGTACGACAGGCTGCATACATCCTAAGAGCAGTGGTTTTAACTCTAAATTGGTGGAAACAGTCAAATCGTGTAAAATGATACCATTCAAGAAAAAGCTAGAGATTTTGGGCTTAATGTGGAGGAAATAACCTACAAATGCCAAATCATGAAACATTTAAGTACATTTACATTTACAGCACTTTTTACCTTTTCTAGGATGTTAAATTTAGACTCATGGTGGGGTCTATCTTAATTTCAAACACTGCCGGGTATTGCCAGAATGCACAATATTATTTGGTTGTGTGTCCACCCTTAGCTCCCATATACTCACACGAAACACGCCACAATCTTGTAGACGAAGTTTAGGAGCTACTGATACGAGCAGTATTAGACACATACAGTTTTCAGAGGGCCATAGGCTCTTAGATATAGGATTCCTTAATTCAAACCATTTGCATCAACTTTCTTAAGTAACGGATCATTATGATCTAATTAGCAAGCAGCTAAAAATCATGCAATTCATTGATACCGTGAGTCTCACGTGTGGTTATTGTTTTTCATACATGCAATATTATATATATATTGTATTTTATATGTATGTGTGTACATTCCAGATATTAACGACTGTATCACAAATCCATGCAATGGTGGAGGTACTTGTACCGACGAGCTTAATGGGTTTTCTTGTGTCTGTGTGGAAGGGTTGACTGATGAGACATGTTCAACCGGTAAGCTGATTTATTAACTATCAAAAACATCATTACATATTCTATTAACACGCCCATGCATCCATGCGATTGATCTGACGCTATTTGTTAAGTTTGTAGACATTTATTTAACCCAGATTTTAGTACACCTTAACTCGAACACGAGGGCGTTAAGGGTGTAGTATGAATCTTTTGAAATTGATATCTACTGATTTATTAAACGCGGATAGGAACGAGAGTGACGTTTTATGTTTGCATATTAAGAAGTCATTTCAAGACATTGCGAAAGATTCCACGAAATTTTGCACTTAGGCATCTTTGTCCGAAACACATTGCTTCAAAATCAAATACCCACTTGTCCATCCTCATATTGATAATCTGTGTTTATATAAACTATATAAATTATCCGATAATTACATGGAGCCCCGGTGAGACAATTTACGTTCCTTCTTAGCTGAGAGTCCTATGGTCCCACACCCACCATATCAGTTCCCTATTGCTTTGTGTGGTTAAGATGTCAAGTTCGTGTGAATTTTTCTCACCTTTAGTGAAAACTGGTTTATTCAAATCATTGTTTTTATTGAAGATCTAGATGTCTTCTGCTTACAAACAATCACTTTTCTGGGGGGGGGGGGGCGATCGGATTTTTGTTTCTCGCAACGGGCCAATGATATGTATCTTAGGTACGACAGGCTGCATACATCCTAAGAGCAGTGGTTTTAACTCTAAATTGGTGGAAACAGTCAAATCGTGTAAAATGATACCATTCAAGAAAAAGCTAGAGATTTTGGGCTTAATGTGGAGGAAATAACCTACAAATGCCAAATCATGAAACATTTAAGTACATTTACAGCACTTTTTACCTTTTCTAGGATGTTAAATTTGGATCATGGTGGGGTCTATCTTAATTTCAAACACTGCCGGGTATTGCCAGAATGCACAATATTATTTGGTTGTGTGTGCACCCTTAGCTCCCATATACTCACACGGAACACGCCACAATCTTGTAGACGAAGTTTAGGAGCTACTGATACGAGCAGTATTAGACACATACAGTTTTCAGAGGGCCATAGGCTCTTAGATATAGGATTCCTTAATTCAAACCATTTGCATCAACTTTCTTAAGTAACGGATTATTATGGTCTAACCAGCAAGCAGCTAAAAATCATGCAATTCATTGATACCGTGAGTCTCACGTGTGGTTATTGTTTTTCCTACAAGCACTATTATATATTGTATTTTATATGTGTGTGTACATTCCAGATATTAACGACTGTATCACAAATCCATGCAATGGTGGAGGTACTTGTACCGACGAGCTTAATGGGTTTTCTTGTGCCTGTGTGGAAGGGTTGACTGATGAGACATGTTCAACCGGTAAGCTGATTTATTAACTATCAAAACATCATTACATATTCTATTAACACGCACATGCATCCATGCGATTTATCTGACGCTATTTGTTAAGTTTGTAGATATTTATTTAACCCAGATTTTAGTACACCTTAACTCGAACACGAGGGCGTTAAGGGTGTAGCATGAATCTTTTGAAATTGATATCTACTGATTTATTAAACGCGGATAGGAACGAGAGTGACGTTTTATGTTTGCATATTAAGAAGTTATTTCAAGACATTGCGAAAGATTCCACGAAATTTTGCACTTAGGCATCGTTGTCCGAAACACATTGCTTCAAAATCAAATACCAACTTGTCCATCCTTATATTGATAATCTGTGTTTATATAAACTATATAAATTATCTGATAATTACATGGAGCCCCTGTGAGACATTTTACGTTCCTTCTTTGCTGAGAGTCCTAGGGTCCCACACCCACAATATCAGTTCCCTATTGCTTTGTGTGGTTAAGAGGTCAAGTTCGTGTGAAATTTTCTCACCTTTAGAGAAAACTGGTTTATTCAAATCATTGTTTTTATTGAAGATCTAGATGTCTTCTGCTTACAAACAATCACTTTTCTGGGGGGGGGGGCGACCGGATTTTTGTTTCTCGCAACGGGCCACTGATATGTATCTGAGGTACGACAGGCGGCATACATTCTAAGAGCAGTGGTTTTAACTCTAAATTGGTGGAAACAGTCAAATCGTGTAAAATGATACCATTCAAGAAAAAGCTAGAGATTTTGGGCTTAATGTGGAGGAAATAACCTTCAAATGCCAAATCATGAAACATTTAAGTACATTTACAGCACTTTTTACCTTTTCTAGGATGTTAAATTTAGACTTATGGTGGGGTCTATCTTAATTTGATACCGTGAGTCCCACGTATGGTTATTGTTTTTCCTACAAGCACTATTATATATTGTATTTTGTATGTGTTTGTACATTCCAGATATTAACGACTGTATCACAAATCCATGCAATGGTGGAGGTACTTGTACCGACGAGCTTAATGGGTTTTCTTGTGCCTGTGTGGAAGGGTTGACTGATGAGACATGTTCAACCGGTAAGCTGATTTATTAACTATCAAAACATCATTACATATTCTATTAACACGCACATGCATCCATGCGATTGATCTGACGCTATTTGTTAAGTTTGTAGACATTTATTTAACCCAGATTTTAGTACACCTTAACTCGAACACGAGGGCGTTAAGGGTGTAGTATGAATCTTTTGAAATTAATATCTACTGATTTATTAAACGCGGATAGGAACGAGAGTGACGTTTTATGTTTGCATGTTAAGAAGTCATTTCAAGACATTGCGAAAGATTCCACGAAATTTTGCACTTAGGCATCTTTGTCCGAAACACATTGCTTCAAAATTAAATACCCACTTGTCCATCCTTATATTGATAATCTGTGTTTATATAAACTATATAAATTATCCGATAATTACATGGAGACCCGGTGAGACAATTTACGTTCCTTCTTAGCTGAGAGTCCTAGGATCCCACACCCACCATATCAGTTCCCTATTGCTTTGTGTGGTTAAGAGGTCAAGTTCGTGTGAATTTTTCTCACCTTTAGAGAAAACTGGTTCATTCAAATCATTGTTTTTATTGAAGATCTAGATGTCTTCTGCTTACAAACAATCACTTTTCTGGGGAGGGGGGGACGACCGGATTTTGTTTCTCGCAACAGGCCAATGATATGTATCTTAGGTACGACAGGCTGCATACATCCTAAGAGCAGTGGTTTTAACTCTAAATTGGTGGAAACAGTCAAATCGTGTAAAATGATACCATTCAAGAAAAAGCTAGAGATTTTGGGCTTAATGTGGAGGAAATAACCTACAAATGCCAAATCATGAAACATTTAAGTACATTTACATTTACCGCACTTTTTACCTTTTCTAGGATGTTAAATTTAGACTTATAGTGGGGTCTATCTTAATTTCAAACACTGCCGGGTATTGCCACAATGCAAAATATTATTTGGTTGTGTGCACCCTTAGCTCCCATTATACTCACACAGTCACACGAAACACGCCACAATCTTGTAGACGAAGTTTTGGAGCTCCTGATACGAGCAGTATTAGACACATACGTTTTCAGAGGGCCATAGGCTCTTAGTAGATATAGGATTCCTTAATTCAAACCATTTGCATCAACTTTCTTAAGTAAAGGATCATTATGATCTAACCAGCAAGCAGCTAAAAATCATGCAATTCATTGATACCGTGAGTCTCACGTGTGGTTATTGTTTTTCCTACAAGCACTATTATATATTGTATTTTATATGTGTGTGTGTACATTCCAGATATTAACGACTGTATCACAAATCCATGCAATGGTGGAGGTACTTGTACCGACGAGCTTAATGGGTTTTCTTGTGCCTGTGTGGAAGGGTTGACTGATGAGACATGTTCAACCGGTAAGCTGATTTATTAACTATCAAAACATCATTACATATTCTATTAACACGCACATGCATCGATGCGATTGATCTGACGCTATTTGTTAAGTTTGTAGACATTTATTTAACCCAGATTTTAGTACACCTTAACGCGAACACGAGGGCGTTAAGGGTGTAGTATGAATCTTTTGAAATTGATATCTACTGATTTATTAAACGCGGATAGGAACGAGAGTGACGTTTTATGTTTGCATGTTAAGAAGTTATTTCAAGACATTGCGAAAGATTCCACGAAATGTTGCACTTAGGCATCTTTGTCCGAAACACATTGCTTCAAAATCAAATACCCACTTGTCCATCCTTATATTGATAATCTGTGTTTATATAAACTATATAAATTATCCGATAATTACATGGAGCCCCGGTGAGACAATTTACGTTCCTTCTTAGCTGAGAGTCCTAGGATCCCACACCCACCATATCAGTTCCCTATTGCTTTGTGTGGTTAAGAGGTCAAGTTCGTGTGAATTTTTCTCACCTTTAGAGAAAACTGGTTCATTCGAATCATTGTTTTTTTGAAGATTTAGATGTCTTCTGCTTACAAACAATCACTTTTCGGGGGGGGGGGACGACCGGATTTTTGTTTCTCGCAACGGGCCAATGATATGTATCTTAGGTACGACAGGCTGCATACATCATAAGAGCAGTGGTTTTAACTCTAAATTGGTGGAAACAGTCAAATCGTGTAAAATGATACCATTCAAGAAAAAGCTAGAGATTTTGGGCTTAATGTGGAGGAAATAACCTACAAATGCCAAATCATGAAACATTTTAGTACATTTACAGCACTTTTTACCTTTTCTAGGATGTTAAATTTAGACTTATAGTGGGGTCTATCTTAATTTCAAACACTGCCGGGTATTGCCACAATGCAAACTATTATTTGGTTGTGTGCACCCTTAGCTCCCATTATACTCACACAGTCACACGAAACACGCCACAATCTTGTAGACGAACTTTTGGAGCTACTGATACGAGCAGTATTAGACACATACAGTTTTCAGAGTGCCATAGGCTCTTAGATATAGGATTCCTTAATTCAAACCATTTGCATCAACTTTCTTAAGTAACGGATCATTATGATCTAACCAGCAAGCAGCTAAAAATCATGCAATTCATTGATACCATGAGTCTCACGTATGGTTATTGTTTTTCCTACAAGCACTATTATATATATATTGTATTTTGTATGTGTTTGTACATTCCAGATATTAACGACTGTATCACAAATCCATGCAATGGTGGAGGTACTTGTACCGACGAGCTTAATGGGTTTTCTTGTGCCTGTGTGGAAGGGTTGACTGATGAGACATGTTCAACCGGTAAGCTGATTTATTAACTATCAAAACATCATTACATATTCTATTAACAAGCACATGTATCGATGCGATTGATCTGACGCTATTTGTTAAGTTTATAGATATTTATTTAACCCAGATTTTAGTACACCTTAACTCGAACACGAGGGCGTTAAGGGTGTAGTATGAATCTTTTAAAATTGATATCTACTGATTTATTAAACGCGGATAGGAACGAGAGTGACGTTTTATGTTTGCATATTAAGAAGTTATTTCAAGACATTGTGAAAGATTCCACGAAATTTTACACTTAGGCATCTTTGTCCGAAACACATTGCTTCAAAATCAAATACCCACTTGTCCATCCTTATATTGATAATCTGTGTTTATATAAACTATATAAATTATCCGATAATTACATGGAGCCCCGGTGAGACATTTTACGTTCCTTCTTAGCTGAGAGTCCTAGGGTCCCATACCCACCATATCATTTCCCTATTGCTTTGTGTGGTTAAGAGGTCAAGTTCGTGTGAATTTTCTCACCTTTAGAGAAAACTGGTTCATTGAAATCATTGTTTTTATTGAAGATCTAGATGTCTTCTGCTTACAAACAATCACTTTTCTGCGGGGGGGACGATCGGATTTTTGTTTCTAGCAACGGGCCAATGATATGTATCTTAGGCACGACAGGCTGCATACATCCTAAGAGCAGTGGTTTTAACTCTAAATTGGTGGAAACAGTCAAATCGTGTAAAATGATACCATTCAAGAAAAAGCTAGAGATTTTGGGCTTAATGTGGAGGAAATAACCTACAAATGCCAAATCATGAAACATTTAAGTACATTTACAGCACTTTTTACCTTTTCTAGGATGTTAAATTTAGACTTATGGTGGGGTCTATCTTAATTTCAAACACTGCCGGGTATTGCCACAATGCAAAATATTATTTGGTTGTGTGCACCCTTAGCTCCCATTATACTCACACAGTCACACGAAACACGCCACAATCTTGCAGACGAAGTTTAGGAGCTACTGATACGAGCAGTATTAGACACATACAGTTTTCAGAGGGCCATAGGCTCTTAGATATAGGATTCTTTAATTCAAACCATTTGCATCAACTTTCTTAAGTAACGGATCATTATGATCTAACCAGCAAGCAGCTAAAAATCATGCAATTCATTGATACCGTGAGTCTCACGTGTGGTTATTGTTTTTCCTACAAGCACTATTATATATAGTATTTTGTATGTGTGTGTGTGTGTACATTCCAGATATTAACGACTGTATCACAAATCCATGCAATGGTGGAGGTACTTGTACCGACGAGCTTAATGGGTTTTCTTGTGCCTGTGTGGAAGGGTTGACTGATGAGACATGTTCAACCGGTAAGCTGATTTATTAAATATCAAAACATCATTACATATTCTATTAACACGCACATGTATCGATGCGATTGATCTGACGCTATTTGTTAAGTTTATAGATATTTATTTAACCCAGATTTTAGTACACCTTAACTCGAACACGAGGGCGTTAAGGGTGTAGTATGAATCTTTTGAAATTGATATCTACTGATTTATTAAACGCGGATAGGAACGAGAGTGACGTTTTATGTTTGCATATTAAGAAGTTATTTCAAGACATTGCGAAAGATTCCACGAAATTTTACACTTAGGCATCTTTGTCCGAAACACATTGCTTCAAAATCAAATACCCACTTGTCCATCCTTATATTGATAATCTGTGTTTATATAAACTATATAAATTATCCGATAATTACATGGAGCCCCGGTGAGACATTTTACGTTCCTTCTTAGCTGAGAGTCCTAGGGTCCCATACCCACCATATCAGTTCCCTATTGCTTTGTGTGGTTAAGAGGTCAAGTTCCTGTGAATTTTCTCACCTTTAGAGAAAACTGGTTCATTGAAATCATTGTTTTTATTGAAGATCTAGATGTCTTCTGCTTACAAACAATCACTTTTCTGGGGGGGGGGGGGGGGGACGATCGGATTTTTGTTTCTAGCAACGGGCCAATGATATGTATCTTATGCACGACAGGCTGCATACATCCTAAGAGCAGTGGTTTTAACTCTAAATTGGTGGAAACAGTCAAATCGTGTAAAATGATACCATTCAAGAAAAAGCTAGAGATTTTGGGCTTAATGTGGAGGAAATAACCTACAAATGCCAAATCATGAAACATTTAAGTACATTTACAGCACTTTTTACCTTTTCTAGGATGTTAAATTTAGACTTATGGTGGGGTCTATCTTAATTTCAAACACTGCCGGGTATTGCCACAATGCAAAATATTATTTGGTTGTGTGCACCCTTAGCTCCCATTATACTCACATAGTCACACGAAACACGCCACAATCTTGTAGACGAAGTTTAGGAGCTACTGATACGAGCAGTATTAGACACATACAGTTTTCAGAGGGCCATAGGCTCTTAGATATAAGATTCTTTAATTCAAGCCATTTGCATCAACTTTCTTAAGTAACGGATCATAACCAGCAAGCAGCTAAAAATCATGCAATTCATTGATACCGTGAGTCTCACGTGTGGTTATTGTTTTTCCTACAAGCACTATTATATATTGTATTTTGAATGTGTGTGTGTGTGTACATTCCAGATATTAACGACTGTATCACAAATCCATGCAATGGTGGAGGTACTTGTACCGATGAGCTTAATGGGTTTTCTTGTGCCTGTGTGGAAGGGTTGACTGATGAGACATGTTCAACCGGTAAGCTGATTTATTAACTATCAAAACATCATTACATATTCTATTAACACGCACATGCATCCATGCGATTGATCTGACGCTATTTGTTAAGTTTGTAGACATTTATTTAACCCAGATTTTAGTACACCTTAACGCGAACACGAGGGCGTTAAGGGTGTAGTATGAATCTTTTGAAATTGATATCTACTGATTTATTAAACGCGGATAGGAACGAGAGTGACGTTTTATGTTTGCATGTTAAGAAGTCATTTCAAGACATTGCGAAAGATTCCACGAAATTTTGCACTTAGGCATCTTTGTCCGAAACACATTGCTTCAAAATCAAATACCCACTTGTCCATCCTTATATTGATAATCTGTGTTTATATAAACTATATAAATTATCCGATAATTACATGGAGCCCCGGTGAGACAATTTACGTTCCTTCTTAACTGAGAGTCCTAGGATCCCACACCCACCATATCAGTTCCCTATTGCTTTGTGTGGTTAAGAGGTCAAGTTCGTGTGAATTTTTCTCACCTTTAGAGAAAACTGGTTCATTAAAATCATTGTTTTTATTGAAGATCTAGATGTCTTCTGCTTACAAACAATCACTTTTCTGGGGGGGGGGGACGATCGGATTTTGTTTCTCGCAACGGGCCAATGATATGTATCTTAGGTACGACAGGCTGCATACATCCTAAGAGCAGTGGTTTTAACTCTAAATTGGGGGAAACAGTCAAATCGTGTAAAATGATACCATTCAAGAAAAAGCTAGAGATGTTGGGCTTAATGTGGAGGAAATAACCTACAAATGCCAAATCATGAAACATTTAAGTACATTTACATTTACAGCACTTTTTACCTTTTCTAGGATGTTAAATTTAGACTTATAGTGGGGTCTATCTTAATTTCAAACACTGCCGGGTATTGCCACAATGCAAAATATTATTTGGTTGTGTGCACCCTTAGCTCCCAGTATACTCACACAGTCACATAAAACACGCCACAATCTTGTAGACGAAGTTTAGGAGCTACTGATACGAGCAGTATTAGACACATACAGTTTTCAGAGGGCCATAGGCTCTTAGATATAGGATTCCTTAATTCAAACCATTTGCATCAACTTTCTTAAGTAACGGATCATGATGATCTAACCAGCAAGCAGCTAAAAATCATGCAATTCATTGATACCGTGAGTCTCTCGTATGGTTATTGTTTTTCCTACAAGCACTATTATATATTGTATTTTATATGTGTGTGTACATTCCAGATATTAACGACTGTATCACAAATCCATGCAATGGTGGAGGTACTTGTAACGACGAGCTTAATGGGTTTTCTTGTGCCTGTGTGGAAGGGTTGACTGATGAGACATGTTCAACCGGTAAGCTGATTTATTAACTATCAAAACATCATTACATATTCTATTAACACGCACATGCATCGATGCGATTGATCTGACGCTATTTGTTAAGTTTGTAGACATTTATTTAACCCAGATTTTAGTACACCTTAACTCGAACACGAGGGCGTTAAGGGTGTAGTATGCATCTTTTGAAATTGATATCTACTGATTTATTAAACGCGGATAGAGTGACGTTTTATGTTTGCATATTAAGAAGTTATTTCAAGACATTGCGAAAGATTCCACGAAATTTTACACTTAGGCATCTTTGTCCGAAACACATTGCTTCAAAATCAAATACCCACTTGTCCATCCTTATATTGATAATCTGTGTTTATATAAACTATATAAATTATCCGATAATTACATGGAGCCCCGGTGAGACATTTTACGTTCCTTCTTAGCTGAGAGTCCTAGGGTCCCATACCCACCATATCAGTTCCCTATTGCTTTGTGTGGTTAAGAGGTCAAGTTCGTGTGAATTTTCTCACCTTTAGAGAAAACTGGTTCATTGAAATCATTGTTTTTATTGAAGATCTAGATGTCTTCTGCTTACAAACAATCACTTTTCTGGGGGGGGGGGGGACGATCGGATTTTTGTTTCTAGCAACGGGCCAATGATATGTATCTTAGGCACGACAGGCTGCATACATCCTAAGAGCAGTGGTTTTAACTCTAAATTGGTGGAAACAGTCAAATCGTGTAAAATGATACCATTCAAGAAAAAGCTAGAGATTTTGGGCTTAATGTGGAGGAAATAACCTACAAATGCCAAATCATGAAACATTTAAGTACATTTACAGCACTTTTTACCTTTTCTAGGATGTTAAATTTAGACTTATGGTGGGGTCTATCTTAATTTCAAACACTGCCGGGTATTGCCACAATGCAAAATATTATTTGGTTGTGTGCACCCTTAGCTCCCATTATACTCACATAGTCACACGAAACACGCCACAATCTTGTAGACGAAGTTTAGGAGCTACTGATACGAGCAGTATTAGACACATACAGTTTTCAGAGGGCCATAGGCTCTTAGATATAAGATTCTTTAAATCAAACCATTTGCATCAACTTTCTTAAGTAACGGATCATTATGATCTAACCAGCAAGCAGCTAAAAATCATGCAATTCATTGATACCGTGAGTCTCACGTGTGGTTATTGTTTTTCCTACAAGCACTATTATATATAGTATTTTGTATGTGTGTGTGTGTGTACATTCCAGATATTAACGACTGTATCACAAATCCATGCAATGGTGGAGGTACTTGTACCGACGAGCTTAATGGGTTTTCTTGTGCCTGTGTGGAAGGGTTGACTGATGAGACATGTTCAACCGGTAAGCTGATTTATTAACTATCAAAACATCATTACATATTCTATTAACACGCACATGCATCCATGCGATTGATCTGACGCTATTTGTTAAGTTTGTAGACATTTATTTAACCCAGATTTTAGTACACCTTAACGCGAACACGAGGGCGTTAAGGGTGTAGTATGAATCTTTTGAAATTGATATCTACTGATTTATTAAACGCGGATAGAGTGACGTTTTATGTTTGCATGTTAAGAAGTCATTTCAAGACATTGCGAAAGATTCCACGAAATTGTGCACTTAGGCATCTTTGTCCGAAACACATTGCTTCAAAATCAAATACCCACTTGTCCATCCTTATATTTATAATCTGTGTTTATATAAACAATATAAATTATCCGATAATTACATGGATCCCCGGTGAGACAATTTACGTTCCTTCTTAGCTGAGAGTCCTAGGATCCCACACCCACCATATCAGTTCCCTATTGCTTTGTGTGGTTAAAAGGTCAAGTTCGTGTGAATTTTCTCACCTTTAAAGAAAACTGGTTCATTCAAATAATTGTTTTTATTGAAGATATAGATGTCTTCGGCTTAAAAATAATCACTTTTAGGGAGGGGGGGGGGGGGGGGGGTAACCCGGATTTTTTTTCTCGCAACGGGCCAATGATATGTATCTTAGGTACGACAGGCTGCCTATATCTTAAGATCAGTGGTTTTAACTCTAAATTGGTGGAAACAGTGAAATCGTGTGAAATGATACTATTCAAAAAAAGCTAGAGGTTTTGGGCCTAATGTGGAGGAAATAACCTACAAATGCTAAATTATGAAACGGTTGCAAATCTTGCAGAACAAGTGTGCAAGACTAGTGTGTCTCAAGCCCAGACGTGAGCATGTATCCCCATTGTTAGCTAAATTGCACTGGTTACCAGTAAATGAACTTATTATGTATCAGACAATGCTGTATGTGTACAAATCCTTGGAAGGGCTCTGTCCCCAGTATATTCAAGACTGTCTTGTTAAGAAACAATCTCAAAGCACTATGAGAACATGCTCTGCTGACAGTATTAATTTTGTCGTTCCTGTCACCAAGAAATCTGCTGGGGATAGAGCCTTCTCAGTAGTGCCTCCACGTTTGTGGAATAAATTACCTGTAGCTGTTAGAAATGCCACTAGTGTACAATGTTTTAAGTCTAAACTCAAAAATCATCTGTTTCCTTAATTGGTTTCCTTTTTTATCTCCATGGTATTTCTTTTTGCTGTTGTATTTTTCATACTTTTGCGCTTTGTATCCCTAGGCAACGGCGCGGTATAAATGTTATTTATTATTATATTACTACTTAGGTACATTTACAGCACTTTTTACCTTTTCTAGGATGTTAAATTTAAACTTATGGTGGGGTCTATCTTAATTTTAAACACTGCCGAGTATTGCCAGAATGCAAAATATTATATGTTGGTGTGCACCCCTAGCTCCGACCCATACTCACACGAAATACGCCACAACCTTGTAGACGAAGCTAAGGAACTACTGATACGAGCAGTGTTAGACACATACCGTTTTAAGAGGGCCATAGGCTTTTAGATATAGGATTCCTTAATTCAAACTATTTGCATCAACCTTAAGTAACGGATCATAATGATCTAACCAGCGAGCAGCTAACGTACATGCAATTCATTGATACCGTGAGTCTGACGTATGGTTATTGTTTTTCTTACAAGCACTTTTATTCATTGTATGTTATTATGTGTACATTCCAGATATTAACGACTGTAGCACAAATCCATGCATTAATGGAGGTACTTGTACCGACGAGGTTAATGGCTATTCTTGTGCCTGTGTGGAAGGGTGGACTGATGCGACATGTTCAACCGGTAAGCTGATTTATCTACTATCAAAACATCATTACATATTTTATTAACACGCACATTCATCGATGCGAATCGGTGACGATTTATGTTTGCATGTTAAGAAGTTATTTCAAGACATTGCGAAAGAATCCACGGAATCTTTGCACTTAGCATCTTTGTCCGAAACACATTGCTTCAAAATCAAATACCCACTTGTCCATCCTTATTTTGATAATCTGTGCTTATATAAACTATTTTAATTATCCGATAATTGCATGGAACCCCGGCGAGACAGTTTACGTTCCTTCTTAGGCGAGACTCATAGGGTCCCACACCCAGCAAATCAGTTCCCTATTGATTTGTGTGGTTAAGAGGTCAAGTTCGTGTGCGTGTCCATAAGAAGATCAATAAGGTTTATCCCCATTGGTCTAAAGTATTTCTGGAGGGGAATACTGTAAACTTTTATTTTACTCATGAAATTTAGCTCCCCTTAAGATGAATGTTACCTCACATTTATTTCACCTTAAAGATGTCACACACTCTGAATAAGCTCAAACTCATGTACATACATTTCTGTGAATACTTACTCGCTTGTAGACCTACTCATATAATCAGTCCCAACGTTATCCTTACCCTTGATCGCTACCATCTGAAAACGGTAAAGGTTGCCGTGCTAATGCCCAACGCATTTTACGCCCATTTGCTACCTTTGATCGTTGCATACATAACAATGGCTGACTATCGGTCTCCAATTGAAATTTTCGTCCGTAGAGTACGGCTACAACCTCATCATCAGATGCGTTCTGAGAATGAACGATCTGCTGATGTCTGGAAGATACAGACTTCTAGACTGCCAACTTTGCCGTCAAAGTACGGAATGTATTTTCCTGGCTTTCTCTCCATTCTATCTTGGCTGGTTCACCTTTCTTTGTTTTGTATGTGAGGGGAACCGCTATAGCAGCAAAGTTTGGTATGAACTGTCTTTAATAATTGGCCAGACCTAGAAAGGTCTTGGTTTGCAGTTGTGGTGCATTCTGAATTGCTTCCAACTTACTTGAGTTAGGTTGCAGTAGACCTTGACCTACAATGTGACCCAAGAATGTAGTTGTCAACCCCTGTTAAACCCCTTAACAACTTCCTCATAATTCTTGAAAATGATGCCCCGCAATTTACGAGTCCTAACGGCATGCGGCAAAATTGGTATAACCCATCATGAGTGATGAAAGCTGTCAATGGTTTAGCATTCTTTGTCAAAGGTACTTGCCAATATCCCTTGCTGAGGTCGTTCTTCGTGAAAATGTGATCATTTACTAACTTTGCAAATATTTCACTTTGATCTGGAGTTGGTTCAGCATCAAACACAGTTACCTGATTTACTCTGCGCGTGTCATAGTTGTTCTATCGGGCTTCTTCACAACAACTAGTGGTGATGCATAGGGGCTTTCAGATGGTTCTACCACACCCATGGATATCATTACCTTTATTTCCTCTTTGACTGTTTCACGAAGTGCGTGAGGAATGGGGTAAGGTCTATTGCGAATTGGAGTCTTATCTGTAAGTTTGATGTTATGATAACCTAAGTTAGTATTACCTGGAATATCAGTGAACACGTCCTGGTAATTACCTAGTTATCGTCTTACCTCATGTTGTTGTTTATCTGACAAGTTACTACACACATTCACATCAGACACAAATTCTTTCTGTGCAAGTGCAGGGATCTGTAACAAATTCTCACAAGACTTATAGTTACTCTGACCTTCGTTCAATTCAGAGTTGTCCTCATCTTCAATTATGACTGATGCGCAAGCTAATTAGAGAAGTCCCGCAGTCAGTTGTACCTGTGGCTGGTCTTTTGGTCTCCTGTTATACCGCTTCAAAAGATTGGCATGGAAAGTCTGTACCCTGTGACCAAAATCTGTTCTATAACCCATAGTACCTACTTTATCGATCACCGTAAACGGACCTTTCCAATGCATGAGGAGCTTATTTCTGTCTGTTGGAAGTAATAAGATAACTTCGTTACCTATTTCAAATTTCCTACACTTTGCTTTTCTGTCATAGTACCTTTTGTATTTACGTTGAGATTTTTGCAATTCTCTCTTTGCTAAATCACAAGTCTTCTTAAATCTGTCTTGCAGGTGTAAGACATATTTGATGCGTACTCTTTGTTTCATCTTCTTTAATCTCACCTGTCCATAATTCCTTGAGTCTACAAAGAGGACATCTTACATTTCTACCATACGAAATATCAAATGGTGCAAAGCCGGTGCTGGATTGCGGAGTTTCTCTGTAGGCAATTGTGACGTGTTCTACCAAAACCAGACGGAATTGGGCATAGGTCCAAAATGAGAAATAGCCCAAAACATATCTAATTTTGGGGGAATTTGAGTTTCTGGTAAATAATTAATCTTCAGAGTGTTTATAACAATATTATGAAAGATTCAGATTAAAAAATCATCCTAAATGTATATTTCAGTGATTTATAAAAGCCTAGTTCTAGTAAAAAGCCTAGTTCTAGTAACTTTAAAGGGCGATATCTCAGTTTGGAGTTTTCATAAAGACCGTAAAAGACGAACTCGAAAATGATGTAACTCGGCTTTGGGAAGTCCGATTAAAAAAAGAGAGGTACCATTGTAAATAAAGCGGTGAGCGCCCTTGCGGGCTGCTCCACATCGCTCTCTGCACTTACAACCACTTTTACCTGTTTATTGATATATTTAGACAGCCATTTGTATACTGGAGGATCTTGTTCATCATAGAGAACATCATGAACACAGTTTCATATATATATTTCAGAACTGTAATCATCTTGATAATTCAACATTTTTAAGAGCCAGCTTTTTCTCCATAATGCACACAGTACTTGCTACAGTACATTGTACATACATGCCATTGGCGGAGCCAGGGGGGCCTGGGGGCACGTGCCCCCCGGGTCCCTGGCACCAAAAAAAAAAAGGAGAAAAAGAAAGAAAAAGGAGAAAAAGGAAGAAAAAAAGAGAGATAGTAGAGGGTATAGAGTTCTTTTTTTGTTACATAGTAAGTATCCATGCCCCAACCCCTTATTTTGTACGTTCCCGGCACGGATCCCGGCATATCAAGGCAATAATGGCATAGCCAGAGGGTTAAGAAGGGGCCGACCGCTCCTTCTCCCCTGTCGCCTCAATTCTGATAAAAGAGAAATCATAGTTAAATTATGACGTTCAAATACAAAGATAGCATTTTTCGTTGTATGTAGCCCTTCCCCAAAAATAAATTCATTCCAAATTAAGAAGATCGTTTGAAGCCAAAATGTACCTCAATCCTAGCAAAACCGGGTAAAATAGCAAAACATTTAACAATAAAAGCAGTGTCATAAGGCCAAAATATCTCTCAAATGTGGCAAATAAGTATAAAGAATCCAGGGGTTTTCGTAAAAAAATAAAAATAAAAACATTTTAATAGAAGCAAAAATGTATCTCAATCTTGGCAAAATTAATGTAAAGAAGTCAATTTTGCGTGGTTGGTATCTCAATCGCGGCACAATTTATGTAAAATAGCTCCCAAAAATGTGCGACGCGCGCACGTGACATGAACGTTAACTTTGGAATCTAGTTTTAAGCCAAAGTTAGTGTTGAGAAGCCAATATTTCGCGCGTTTTGCTCATGTGCATCGAAATATTTGCTTTAGTTTTATAAGCTTGTACCAGCGAAAATTGGCAAAATATGTAGAATAGCAACAACAAAAATTTGCGCGCTACGCGCGCACATGCCCCAAACCAAACGATAAGACTTAGGACCAGTCCTTGTGTGACTTCACTTCTTGTTGCCCCTTTCGGGAGGGCCCGAGGGCCGAGCTGTTGGGTGAAGGGTGGGTGGATGTTTTAGACCCTCATATTATTTACATTTCTTTTTAGAAGTTTGTTATCAGCAAAAAAGTCGCTCAATTATGACAAAATTAGTGTAAAATATTCAATTTTGCGCGCTAAGCTCGCATGAACCTTCAAACATTACATTTAGCTTCATAACAAATTAGTATCAAATTTTGTGCGCTACGCGCTAATGTGACTTCAAAACATTAACTTTAGCTTTATGAAGGCAAGCCTCAATCATAGCAAACTGTAAAATAGCACATTTTTCGCGCGCTACGCGCTTGTTATGGTATCAGGTCGCTTTTTTTCTTTCCATTGTCAATTTTTCGGTATCTGATTAATAATAATTTCAAAAATATATGATTTTGATTTGCAGCTTTAGTTTTCTTTTAAATTAAGATTTTGATATTCATAAAACGTACAAAAAAGAAGATAGAATTATACCCAAAAGAAAATGTCTTTATTGACAGTAATATGTAGCAGGAGAGCCCTCCCATGGCCTTAAAAGCTGCAGAAACCATTTATACTTAAATCAAGAATATATTAGTATAATTATGCTCAACTTCTTTCGTGCATTGATAAAAAACAAAATATTTATTAGAAATGAATAGGTGGCCGCTTTTCGATAAAATGTTAGTCAAAAGTATACCCCAGATCGCACGGCAAATGAGTTCAAAAAATTGAAAAAAAATCCAATTCTGAGGGGGGCACATCCCCCCTCAGACTCCCCCTTCTTCGAGCTTTTAGACCATTCTATACTTCATGTTCGTGCATTGATAAAAAACAAAATATTTATTGGAAATGAAGAGGTGGCTTTTCGATAAAATTATGGTCAAAAGTGTACACCAGATCGCACCAAATGAGTTCGAAAATTGAAAACATTTCCAATTCTGAGGGGGACACATCCCCCCTCCTGTTCGAGCTTTTAAACCATCTATACTTAAATCAAGAATATATCAGTATATATATGCTCAACTTCTTTCGTGCATTGATAAAAAACAAAATATTTATTGGAAATGAAGAGGTGGCTTTTCGATAAAATTTTGGTCAAAAGTATACACCAGATCGCACCAAATGAGTTCCAAAATTGATTTTTTTTCTTCTACTTCTCAGGGGGGCACATCCCCTCAGACACCCCCTGTCCGAGCATAGCTCGGAAGGCGGTGCTGCGTACCGCTTGGATGGTACCTGATCAATTTCAGTTCTTGGGGCCCTCACCCCTAAACTTTTCTGGAGCAGAGCCTGAGTGCCCCCCGGATAAAATAATCCTAGCTACGCCTATGGATAATAATGGGCTATACAAACCGGCTGGCTGCCTTGTGCTTTGTAATTGGACACCAGTGCATAGCTATACCAAACAGCTTGTGAACTGCCTCAATTTTCTTCAATGCCTAGTCCAAGGCCATGTCGACCTATAGAACTACATTGGACTTTACCACTACCAATATAGTATGAAACTGTTGCTGTCTTGTGATAGGTTTTACAGCATGGGATGATAAACATCTGCGCAGCGCCCGCCCTGGCGGCGGCTCCAATTGTTGGTATCCTACAAGTTTAACATTTTTACTGGACTGTTAGCAGCTTATATTCTCACCCCTGTAGAACTACATTGGACTTAACCACTTCCACTATAATAGTATGAAACTGTTGCTGTCTTGTGATAGGTTTTACAGCATGGGATGATAAACATCTGCGCAGCGCCCTGGCGGCAGCTCCAATTGTTGGTATCCTACATGTTTAACATTTTTACTGGACTGTTAGCAGCTTATATTCTCACCCCTGTTTCCATCTTTGTGCATATCGTCTTGGTTCTATTATACTCATCATGGACACGTTTTCCTTATCAACTGTATATAACTGATAATTTCTAAAGGACAATTTCCATTTGAACCAATTCAACAGACCCCTGTAAACATTATTCATCTATGCATCCGCTCGTCTTCAGAATCTCTGTGGCAAGATCATGTAGATGTCACATCTTTTTATCGAACACTTCACATCTCATGTCGTCCTGGTTTGTACACAGTCAGAAGAACTTAGATTTGCGTTTTCCAGACATCTTGTTATGATGAATATACTATTACTAAGACTTGAACTTTATGCACTGTAATTTTTTTATTTATTCAAATGGTTGTTTATGCAACAAGCGCAATGAGCGTCATTTTTGGCGGATACCGGCGCTATATAAGACTCAACTAGTATTATTATCATTGTAAAGCTGAAGATCTCTACTTTATTAATCAATTAATACTAACTCAGTTTTGATATCTTGCCCAATTGTGTCTGGTATCGGTAGAACATGTCACAATTACCAAAGCATTCAAATACCTGTCCCAGTCTTTCGGACGTTTCTCACACATCTTTCGCAGCATGAGTTTCAATGTGCCATTGAAACGTTCACAAAGTCCATTGTAAATTGGATGTTATACTGAAGAAGTCAATTGTTTATAAGAAAGTAACCTACTTATCTCATGCATGAGGTCAGAAGTGAATTGGCTTCCATGGTCGCTCAAGACTCCTTGAGGAAATCCTACTCTATATATATATATCAAACAATGCCTCAGCTACTGTCTTAGTGTCTATATTGGACAAAGCAACTGCTTCAGGATAGCAAGTTGCATAATCAACTATACCTATGTTTGCGATCTGAACATGGATGAATAGGTCCTACCAAGTCGATGGCTATTCTTTGAAACGGTGAGTCAATCAACGGCACCTTGGATACACGACCTTTCGGTAGAGTGCGCTGACAACGATCGCATGATTGACAACACCTAGAAATATCACATGTCAAACATGGCCAAAAGAAATTTCTCATTACCTTTTCTGTAGTTTTCTGCGTTCCTTGGTGTCCCCTATGTGCCAATTTCATTACCTGGTCACGAAATTGTTTTGGCACAACCACTTGCTGGAATTTCTCACCAAATTGTACTGACGGAGACTACAAATTATTCACGGTAGAGAATACCTTTCTGCAATATAAACTTAGATTTACCACCATTACGTGTTACCTTAACTTCTCCAGATTTCTTCAACTCACGAAATGTATCCAATGTCGTATCATATTCCTGGGCCTGTTGAAGTTTCTCTGCGGTAACTATCTCAATCATAGCCTTTGGTACTTTAAATCCTCTTACAGCCTTTTCTGGTATCTCTTGTGAATAATGAACCTTACATGACTTGCGTTTCACATCTGGTTTCTGCCTTAAGTCCTATCTGGTTCAGATGGATCACGTACACCTTCTATATTTCCTAAGATAAGGTCATAGACTGGATTTGTCATACACAAACATGTCATACACAAACATGTGAAGTAGTATGGTGTATTTACATGTACAGGGTGTCCCAAAAGTCTATGCACGACTTTGAAGCTTTGTATTTCACAAAATATAAGTCATATTGAAAATATGAATACATATTTAGAAAGAGGAGATGTGGGAAATAATTTGGATACCAAACATTGGAGTAACATCTGTTTGTAATGCCACCATAGAAGTAAAATATGTATTACTGCAAAAATGTAATTTTATACTTCGGAGGAATAAAGTTCATAAATCCATACCTATTGAGATTAACAAAAAGACGGGTAGAGTTGGTTACACGGAAAGTGATCCGTCAATTGTAATATTTAAAATTTTACATTACAGTGATCCCATCATAATAGCAAACTATTGTCCACTGCTTTAATGTTTTGTTTGATCTGAATCGTGTATGGAAACTTCTTCAAGTCCTTACGCAAAATTTTGTGAATAGTTGATCTTTTAATCTTGTTTTCGTGGAAAGTCGGCGAATAGATCTCTTTGGACTTTTGACTACTGCATATCTTATGACATCAATGTGACTTGTTGATCTACCAGTCTTTCTACCACATCGAGACAAATCATGCACAGCTCCTGTGTTCAAAAATGTATCCACCAACTTCAGAATGGATATTCTTCCTTTGAAATGTTTTCTGAACTTTTGTTGAGTAAGTTGAACTGAATTTGATTCAGCGTTGAACCATACAATTTGTATTTGCTTATCTATGCTGTAAACCATCTTGAATGAAGACGTTTGCTGTGCAATATTGTCTACTACGCCTATTTATGTTGTGAGTGACCGAGTTTGGGAAAAACATTAATGTTGCAAGGTAAGCAGTGAACTGTGACTAATAATGCGCAACGTTGCTTTCATACTGTTAATTTATGCGCACCTGATTTTAGCAACAATGTGTGGTACTTGGTATGGGTGGGTCTGGCACATGGCCAAAACTTTCAACTAGTTTTATAATGTTGTGGGATCACCAATAGGGTTGTGTTTGGTATCAGAGAGCACGTGTGGTCTAGTGGATAGCATGCCGGTCTCACGATGCAAAGATTGTGAGTTCGAGCCCCGCTACAGCCAACTTGTTTGTATCCTTGGGCAAGGTACTTAGTCTCAATTGCTTCGTCGACCCAAGCGACATTGGGGAGCTGTTAGGGAATATTACAATCTAAGTGCTGATACTGTGTGCGCCGTCGGTAGCCTGGTAAATGAAGCGAAATGATTCTGACGATTTCCTAATGGCAGCAAAAAACAGTGGTTCGGAAGTCACGTATAAATGGTGGTCCCGTGCATCGGAAGAGCAATACCCGAGCACGTTAAAAGGTTACAGACTCTTTCGTAAAGAGTAGGGGATCATCCCGGTCTGTATCTGTTCACACATCTAACGGACCCCAATGGAAATAAGCTAATAAGCTTATTGGGTTATCCAGGGTCGTAGGACTCAAATTATATCAAATCAAATATCATCAAATCAATCAAAATCAAAATAATTTCCCAAATCTCGCCTATCAAAATATGGTTAAATTTATACCATATGATTTATATTTTATGCGATATGACTCTTCAAAAACGTGCATAGACTTTTGGGACACCCTGTATATACAACAGCGACTGGTACTTTTCTTACAGTTCTATCGATAAGCACGCTATTTTATACTCACCAATCAGCTGACTGATGTTTGATACCAGGCTTCTACGGATAACAGCACTGCTACAACTACTATCACGTAACACACTAACTACCTTTATACCATCAACAACAGGATTCAACAATACCTTGTTTGATTGGCATCTGTTTCACACCATGTGATATGTACTGCAAGCGGCACTCATAACTGATACTTTACGTCCAGAGCAATCTAATGTAGCATAACCATCATCTGTATCAGAATTTTTACATTCTTTGGTTATCACCATACACAAGTTATATTACCAACCTCTATATCTGCACAATGGTACGTACAATTGTGATCACAAGTACAACCTACACAAGTATCTTTAGATTTACCTTTGTTACGCTTACCACTAGTCTTAGTCTGTGATTTCTGCTTGCTGTTATCATCCAAGTCTTGTAGTCCTGCTGCTTTCAAAACCCTAGATTTCTGATTACAGTGTTTAGCAATATGACCTACCCTATCACACACAAAACAACTAGAATGATACTTACTTGAACTATTGCTATTAGAACTATAATTATACTTACTTGAACTATTGCTACCTGTACTCTGATTGGGACGAGTTTGTGGTTTCTTACCTTAGGACAGTTGCCCTTTCTGGTTAGACTTACCACTAACTGCAAAACCCCAACCACCTCTAGCTTCAAGAAACTGTGTAGCAATTTCAGTCATCTCTCTCGCAGTCTTGGGTTGACGTTCTTTGATGAACATGGCCATGTCCTTAGTACAAGCTTTTGCAAATTGTTCTTTGAGTAATAAATCAACTAAGCCTGCAAAGTTTTTAGAAGTATGAGATAATTATACCCACCTTTCTAAGTAGTCATGGATACGAGCCAAGAACTGCTGAGCACTCTCATCTGTTTCGGGTTTAGCCGACCTGAACTTCTCTTTAAATCCTTCTTCACTTAGCTGGTAAGTTTTAAGAAGTTCTGGTTTCAGTACATCATAATTATTAGCATCAACAGAAGCAAGTCTAGTATATGTAGCAATATCCTTACCTTGTAACAAAGCACTAATATTAATAGCCTAGCCATCTTTCTTCCAGCATTGTGCTGTTGCGTACCGCACAAAGCGCTGAAGATATGCGTCCATATCATCTTTACCTTCACGGAACTCTGGTAGCCTGGGAGCTGGGGCTTTTGATCGTATTGAATTTAAAAGTTCAGGGTTGTCTTTGATTCCCTCGAGCTTAAGTTTTTCTAAGTGAATTTGCATTTCTAAAACCTTTTTCTCATGATGTTCATGCCCTTTCACTTCATCTCTATTTTGTGCTCTTTAATCTCTCTCTCTCTCACTCTCTCATCCTAAATACATTTTTGTAATTCAGCCCCACTTAAACCCAATTGTGTACCGACACTTGTCAACCTTTCTACTTGCCTTTTGGAGAATTACACTATTGTCGCACCTAAATTTTGAGCGCAAATGCAAAATATTGCAACAACCAAATAAACAGTGTATTTGAATATTGGAATAGAATGCAAAGTGATAGATAAGTGTAGTGGCTGCTCAAACAAACAAAAAATGTTTAGTGGTTATTCACTTCAAAGATTGGAGACTCAATAACTCCTAATGACTAATGAAGGTCTATCATCAATAAACATTTTCAGAGGACTGTTGTATGTTTTGATGTATTTTGTATGCATCTGATAACAGTCAAATAATGTAAAAATTATGACTGACATAACTCCTAATGAAGGTCTATCATCAATAAACATTTTCAGAGGACTGTTGTATGTTTTGATTCTTTTTTGTATGCATCTGATAACATTCAAATAATGTAAAATTGACTGACATTATTTTTTAATAAGCATAATTTCGCCTGTTTCTCATGCATTTGTACATTTTATCATATTCGAGTAATTACTGAGCATTAAAGCATTCATTCTTTCATATCATTAAGTAGTTCATTGTTGTTGTTTTTTAGAGATAACGTTGACATGCGGTCCATTCCCAAACACCGCAAACAAGTGCATATCGTTGCTAACAACAGTTTACAGCGATTATGACATGGCGGTTTTTCCAAATTCCCTTGGTGACGCCGACGCATCAGCCGGTGAAACACGATTTGATGCATTGCCTCAAACGCTCATTGATTGTCACCAAGATGCAGAACTCTTCTTTTGCGCCAAGATTTTCCCTGATTGTCCTGATAAAGGCTGGACGCGTCAGCCATGTCGTCAGCTATGCGATGCTGTACAAACTTCTTGCCAGTCTGCTTATGACGCAGCATATCCGTCAAGTACTTGGCCTTGGGATTGTAATGACCTTCACGATACTGGCGCAGCAAATGCCTTGTGTCTACATCCGGAAGGAGGTTAGTGTTGCAGTCAAAGAGTGACATAAGAAATAAGATAAAATAAAATTGCATTTGAAAACAAATTAGTGACATATTATAGCTATACCAGGAGCTAGGTTTAGCACAAGTAACGACGTAGACTATACATTTTATATCAACAACGCCCGATGTGTCAGTTTTGGAATAAAATTATTCTAGTTGTTGATGTCAGCTTAGCAACGTTGTAAGGGATTCGTAGCATTTTTACATAGCGACCTTACTACTATAGATTATTAGAATGCACTGGCAATTGTACATAACCAATTTGTTCATCGTTCTTGCTCTTATGGGAGTTAAAATTTGCTAAATTTCTGTAAGTCAAGTGACGTAATGCTCTCGTTGCAGATTTTTTGAACACTGGTATTTGTGGAACACAGATGCTTCAAGGATCAGGTCAAAGTCGTATTGTTAATGGGGTCGACGCCAATGAAGGGGAATGGCCATGGCAAGGGTCATTCCGAGACGCCAACACTAATTTTCATAGTTGTGGTTTATCATTACTTGACAAAGAATGGGCCATCACAGCCGCTCATTGCATGTAAGTTTTGAAGGTTCATCAAATGTGATGAATATATTGGAATCCTTAGCGCTCCGGTAGCATACTCCACTACGCTCGAACTTTTTGCACTCTCACTACACGTACGTGCGTAGTAGCTCCACCACAATAAAATGACGCAACCCGAAAACGTTTGCTCTCAGCGGCCGGACGTTGTGGTAACATTAGGTTCTACGTACCTATGTTTTGAGCCACTTTGGAATATATTTCTCGACAGTTTGACAAGCCAAGATACTAGTAATCCAATTCACGCCCCATGGACACGTGTCCCGACTTTGTTTAGCCAATATAGTATTACGGTTTTTTGGCATTTCAAGTAGCCAAATTGGGCTAATAATTGAAACTAAAATTCTCTAGAAATGCTATATCGCGACTTTTGTCAAAATGTAAACCTTTTAACCTTTTAGCACTATTATGCATGTATAACAAATTGAAGTTCAAAGCTAGAAATTCTTGATACAACCACGCTGAAACATGCTAAAACCTTACAATGTGGGTGTTGTTTCACCCGTAGATCTATGTTTCAACCAGCAATTGGCAGACCAGCGTCCATCGACAACACGCCCACATGCTGGGGAATTTGCTTGCGGCATTTACCGTCTATGCTTCCTTGCAGGCTTGCTTGACCAAAAGACACTTGAGTGTTGCCACATGCGGTTATTTAGAGTCCACATTGGGCTCATTTTAAAATCTAATAGAGCAATACTTTATCGTGATTTTTCTCGAAATTTGAACTTTTTATTTGATTAAATCTGAAACAGCATTAGTTTTTATAACAAATTGTTCAAAATATAATTTTTATAACATAACAAATGATAAACTTAACATTATGGGCTTGCTGCTCCACCCAACTTATTTTCAAAGGTTTAAGCTATTTATAGACAGCTATGGAGTAAATGAAATATGAAATTATTGTGAAAATGTTATCTTTTTTTATTACCATAACTTCAGAACTATCCAACTAATTTTGCTCGTTCAAAAAACAGACTGGGCTATTTATATATAATGTGTTCATTTTTGTACTTTAAATCACGAATTTTCAACAAAAGCTGCATTGATTAAATTTCACAATGGCCCCACTAGTGTGACGGCAGAAACAGGAGGCGATTATTTTAGTGGTGATAAGATTCGAAGCGCGACGTTATGCTTGTGCCCCCGCGTGAAAACATTTCTCTCGATCCGCCCACTCGCGGGTTACTACGATGGGCGAGTAGCGTCACGGTTTGCTTGGATACGCTTACCTTGCGCGTAATTTGGTGAACTTTCGGCATCATCACCTTTTGCTGTATCACCACCTTTTGGTGCTCAATAAAAACACGCCAAAAGTGGTTATTGTTGGTGGTGATCATCACTACCAGTCACCAACAAAGGGGGTGATTGGTGGTGATGGAATAGAAACAAGCTTATAGACACAATGAAAGAGTGAAGCCATCGCCACGCGCAAATGGATACCAAATCAGCGAGGTTCCATATTCTCAAATGAAATGCTTTAACGCGCAGTAGCAGCCACGCTTGCTCGTTGTCGCTGCTTCCAAACTAATTAGGAGCCCGGGGATGGTAGCATTAATGCTTATAAGATATTTGGCGATGGGTTACATATTCAAGTACTTTATTAACATTTTTGCACAAACATAGATTGCCAGTCTCATAGATTGCCAGCCTGCATATCCATCAAATAGTTTACCTTTATCAATGTTCTTGACCAATTTATAGCATTTTTATAACATTTTTCAAAACGTTTGACTAACATTACTAGAATATTATCAGAAATAAATTCATTAACATTTGTTGAACATTTACAGTTCTGTTATATACGTTTTTATATCATCTAAGAAATATTATCAAATAAATGTTTTCCCAAATGATTTATGTGACTTTAAAAAAGCTATGACAACGTTATGTGTTTGCTGGGACTTTAGTTTCCCCACACCACACGTACATGACATTTCATATTTCTATCAGTAGTCTGACTTCATGTCATAAACTACTATGTACCGTTTACTATTTCATTTATAGCGGCGGAACAAGGAAAGCTGTATTTGGCGATACCATAAGAAACGAACCAACCCAGTATCACGTTGAAACTACCTTTTCGGCTATATTTACCCACCCGGGTTATGACCCTAATACAGCACAGAATGATGTCGCTTTACTGAAGTTAAAAACACCCGTAACCTTCAATGATTATGTCCGTCCACTATGCTTGGCTTCGTTAGTAAATGAGGAAGATCATTACATGGATTGTTACGCTACCGGCTGGGGGCGTCTTACATCAGGGGGAGGTATGTGACGTAAATAAAGACGATAAACACAATTGATGTGTAAACTTGTCTACTGTGCACTAGCTTCAAATTGGGGATATGTAATTGTTTACAATTGAATGTACATTACATGTATGAACTTCAGCACTCTTTGTACAACAGATTTTGATTAAACATTATTTCCTAGGGCTAGGAGAGAATTTAACACTAATAGACGTTATTCATAATTGGCGATTTCATGCCTAACGAAGTAGACATACTCGATGTCACGCCGATAGACATACAATCTCGTACTTGTACTGCAATATAATGAACTGGGAACTACATTTTCCTAGATAGTGTCGGTTACCAGCAAACATTTCATTTCAAACTAGTGGAATAGATAGTTTATACGTTCAAGTTTATTTCCCGAATGTAATAATGTCAAATATTGAACAGCTCAGTAGTATGAAGAATATTTATGATTAGTGCAAAGTTCACCCCATTAAAAAACGACATCACTCTCGTCTCGGCTACATCGCTAGCCTCGTTTTCGGAGCACTAATTGCTCTGAATAACATCTATAGCTGAAAAGCATACACTGCAAAAAGGTTGCTTAAATATTTACTCAACATTTTACACAACGTTGTTGAAGTATGCAACCGCTTAACAGTTGCGTAAAATTTACCCAACATGTTATCCGTTGGATAACATGTTTCACCAACAGTTGAACAGTTACAGTTACTCAGCAGTTGCACAATTTTAATTACACAACAGTTGGGTATTATTAATTAACCATTTGTCGGGCATTTTGTGACTGTTGCTTAATTTGTGAATTGTTTTCATTATATATTGAGCATTTTTGTATAGCAACTGTTGCTTAATTTATCAAATATAACCATATGTTGGGTATTTTATTTGTGTCAAGTTTTTATTATATATTGAGCATTTTTGTATAGCAACACGCGGTGGGCAAACTAATGTGAATTCTGGGTGATGCAGCAGAGCTACATACATCACTTCCTCCCGGTAGTGAACCGGTAACTTGTAATGGGAATTCTAGGCGATGCAGCAGAGCTACATACACTATTCCCGTTCGGTAGTGAATTTGTAATTTATTTTAACATGTTATTAAACTATGGCTTATACATGATATCTGACATCTCTTATCAATGGTGTTATTACTAGACTGTGAACGTTTGCCAAACGTATCTTGCTATCTGGGTATGAAGGTATAAATAGTCCATATTATATAATACATACATTTATTTATGTGATTCTTTTGGTGCAAAATAGATCACATGACATGAACTATTCAGTATATGTCCATGTCGTGTATTTTTTGGCTTATAAAAATCGACTATTCAATATTCATCGCTATTGACGTCGCTATAACACCGTTGAAATGATATTCACAAACAAATAATGTCAAACAAGGATGGCAATATTAAACTATTTGTCAGTGTATTCCGTTTTGGCTGCCAAGACAGAATAAATCTAATTGTGGTCCTGCGCTGCAAAAAGATTGCTTAAATATACATTTTACACAACGTTGTTCAAGTATGCAACCGCTCAACTGTTAAGTAAAATTTGCCCAACACCGTTGGATAACATGTTTTCACCAACAGTTGAACAATTCTAGTTACTCAAAAGTTAGGCAATTATATTCACTCAACAGTTGTTCAAGTATGCAACAGCTCACGAAATTGGCTTTTTTTGGACAACAGTTGCCTAAAATTCACATGTGCGTAACTTGCATCAACTGTTGCGTGATTGTCCTCAATGCTCATGCAACAGTTGCCAAAGTGGAATATTTTTACGCAACATATTTTAGCAACAGAAACAGTTTCCACCAACATTTTAAGGACATTATTTTCAACGAATTGCTCAACGCTGGGGATTTTTTTATTTTATACAACGCCTAACTTTCTACATTATATTGAATGAATTTTAATCAACACGTCAACCAACGGATGATAAAAGTACTTTAAGCAACGTATTTTAAGCAACCTTTTTGCAGTGTAGGTCTATTTTAAGGGGTGTGTGGGTAGGGGGTCGGTCCCGGTCTGCTGGCACAGGGAGTTTTCAACAAAATGTTCTGAAGTCGGTAGATTGCATATCAATAAAGTCATTCAGATTTGGGCAAATTGTTTCCATTGTCGTGTGATGATGATATTATATATTATTTTATAGTATATATAATATAAAGCAGTTTACATGTAGGCCTACCAACCTGCAGTGTTTTACAATATACAAAATAACAACAAATATTAACAACCACCGGAGAATGTCCCAACGAAAAATAAGCAAGGACATTCACCGGCGGGGAATTGAACCCCGGTCTCCTGATCACTATAACCTGGCGCTATAACCACTGAACCAATAAACGGCAAGTTTAACCAGAGGTAAATGTATAAGCGACGGGGTTTACAATACATGTATACACGTAACACATTAACATAAGACATGTGGCCAAACACGGTAGGGATCGCATAAAGTGATACAAGAAGAAACTGAATAAATCAAATTATATATTATTTTATATATTATATATAATATAATATAAAGCAGTTTACCAACCTACAGTGTTTTACAATAGACAATATAACAACAAATATTAACAACCACCGGAGAATGTCCCAACGAAAAATAAATAAGGACATTCACCGGCGGGAAATTGAACCCCAGTCTCCTGATCACTATCCAGGCGCTATAACCACTGAGCCACCTATCACCCCCCCCCCCCCCAAAAAAAAACCACACAAAAACCGGCACTACGTAAGCTGGACCTAACGGCTCTAGATTGGTTAGTGGTATTTTGTGTTCAAGAATGCGCGTGCAGCTGATCGAAGTGCGCCCGCGTATGTTGGACTGTAACCAGGAGATCCGTAGGTCCATTGACCCAGGATATATAATTAGAAATGAACCAATCAAAAAAGAGGATACCCTTATTAATATGTATGAAGTGTAAATAATGTAGTCTAATATAATTGTTACACCACCGGTTGTTCCAAATAATTTCCCTAGAATTGGAGACAGTAGAAAACTACCAAATACTGGTATTGTATCACGGTTAAGACTGTCGCCGATTGCCTAACCCCAACAAATGCAATCTAGGCTAACTTCACCCGGTAACGACACCATCTGTTTTTAATGTATACATGTACATTATAATTATAATTTAATAATTATCAAAATCATGCACTGCCCGTATCATAAGTGCGTAATTCCTACACTGCAAAAAGGTTGCTTAAAATACGTTGCTAAAAGTACTTTTATCATCCGTTGGTTGACGTGTTGATTAAATTCATTCAATTATGTAGAAAGTTAGGCGTTGTATAAAAGTAAAAAATCCCCAGCGTTGAGCAATTCGTCGAAAACAATGTCCTTAAAATGTTGGTAGAAACTGTTTCTGTTGCTAAAATATGTTGCGTAAAAATATTCCACTTTGGCAACTGTTGCATGAGCATTGAGGACAATCACGCAACAGTTGATGCAAGTTACGCACATGTGAATTTTAGGCAACTGTTGTCCAAAAAAGCCAATTTCGTGAGCTGTTGCATACTTGAACAACTGTTGAGTGAATATAATTGCCTAACTTTTGAGTAACTAGAATTGTTCAACTGTTGGTGAAAAAATATTATCCAACGGTTTTAGGAAAATTTTACTTAACAGTTGAGCGGTTGCATACTTGAACAACGTTGTGTAAAATGTATATTTAAGCAACCTTTTTGCAGCGCAGGACCACAATTAGATATATTCTGTCTTGGCATCCAAAACGGAATACACTGACAAATAGTTTAAAATTGCCATCCTTGTTTGACATATATTGTTTATGAATATCATTTCAACGGTGTTATAGCGACGTCACAAGCGATGAATATTGAATAGTCGATTGTTATAGCCAAAAAATACACGACATGGACATATACTGAATAGTTCATGTCATGTGATCTATTTTGCACCAAAAGAATCACATAAATATGTTTAGGTATTATGTAATATGGACTATTTATACCTTCATACCCAGATAGCAAGACTACGTTCACAGTAATAACACCATTCACAATAATAACACCATTGATAAGAGATGTCAGATATCATGTATAAGCCATAGTTTCATAACATGTTAAATAAAATACAAATTCACTACCGAACGGGAATAGTGTATGTAGCTCTGCTGCATCGCCTAGAATTCCCATTACAAGTTACCGGTTCACTACCGGGAGGAAGTGATATATGTAGCTCTGCTGCATCGCCCAGAATTCACATTATTTTGCCTACCGCGTGTTGCTATTTAAAAATGCTCAATATATAATAAAAACTTGACACAAATAAAATACCCAACATATGGCTATATTTGATAAATTAAGCAACAGTTGCTTTACAAAAATGCTCAATATATAATGAAAACAATTCACAAATTAAGCAATAGTCACAAAATGCCCAACAAATGGTTAATTAATAATACCCAACTGTTGTGTAATTAAAATTGTGCAACTGCTGAGTAACTGGAATTGTTCAACTGTTGGTGAAAACATGTTATCCAACGGTGTTGGGTACATTTTACGCAACTGTTAAGCGGTTGCATACTTCAACAACGTTGTGTAAAATGTTGAGTAAATATTTAAGCAACCTTTTTGCAGTGTAAGAAGAGCGTAATATGTACATCATATAAATTTAAAATTCAGAGGTATAGACCTTCCGGAATATTATCGCCATAATATAATATTGCGGAAGGTCTATACCTCTGAATTTTTATATGCTCTACCGTTTACGGTATTGAGCACTTTGTTCAATGGCTAGTCTAACCAGAAACGGTTGTCAATACATTCATATAAATTTATTTATGTCACCCAGCCACCGTATAGCTGTCTTGACAAGTTGAAACCACTTACACATATTTGAAGAGGTATTTTGCAAAAGGGCTATGGTGCATTTTTTCAAAAAATGAGTTTGATATAGAAATGTATAGGGAAAAATCATATGTTTCAAGGGAACAAAGTCATTTTTTTCAAAAAGACCTACATCTCATTGTAAACAGCCATTGAAATTGTTGTTTTGTTGCAAAAGGGCCTGTATCCAGAATTATATCGGGATACTCCATCTGTTTGTACATAAAGAAAAAATACCACACACAAAAAATCATTTATTTTAATCATTGAAAATAAATAAGTTTGATATTGAAATGTATAGGTCACAATCATATGTTTCAAGGAAATAAAGTCATTTTTTTCAAAAATACCTACATCTCATTGTAAACAGCCATTGAAGTTGTTGTTTTGTTGCAAAAGGCGAGTTTTGTTGCAAAAGGGCCTACATCCAAATTTTCAAAAAATGTAAACATGATTTTAAAAAAAATTAAAACTAGCACATTTAAAATTTATATCAATTTCAATTAGTATGTAGTGTACCTCTTTCATAATCCATTCAGTTTTTCAATTGCTCAACTTGAATATTTAGAAACAGTTTTTGACTTTTTCTCAATAAGAGCCAAAGTGGATGTAGGCCCTTTTGCAAAATACCTCTTCATTTATAGATATGTCACTTGTTGATGTTTAATTGGCAGGTCCAAATCCACATATACGTCAAGGTCAACGCATAGTTTGTCCAGCCGAAATATGTAATGGATGGGTCAGAAGAAAGAAATTTGAACCAGTGACAATTACTGTTGAACTCAGTTGAACTAAAATATTATGATTGTATCAACCCTCAAAAGACCGGGGAAAAGACCTGTCTTACCTTGATAGCTCTGGAAAGAATCCCAAACTATGACTGCATAAAGCATGCATAGCACTTACATGTAAATTAGTACAGTGCAACGTTGCTATTGGGCAGCAATTTCTACCCCATTAAATAATATGGATAAGACAAATATTTTATATGAGAAATTATATATATTACATAAAATAGTTTAAACAAAATATAGCTTGGACAATAATCCAGAGCTATAGGTTTAGGTAAACTTGTTAAATATCTGTCTTGTGTCAAATACTCAGACAAAGCACAACATTAAGTTGGAACCACATCAAAACATAGGCAAATCAACACATTGGAAGCATATCAAAACATTGGTCATTGTTTTGATTGTTTTAGGTTTGTCATTTGCGTGGCATATCTAGAGGTGGTTGGGCCATATGTCAATGTTTACAATTCAAACTACATCGGGTGGGGGAGACATAAATCCAATATTCAACACTCGGGCTTCGCCCTTGTTGAATATGTGTAATATACATGTATATATTACACATATTAAATGAGGGCGAAGCCCGAATGTTGAATATTGAATTGATGTCTCCCCAACCCGATGTAGTTTTAATTATAAACAATGGCATATGGCCCAACCACCTCTAGATATGCCACGCAAATGACAAACCTAAAACAATCATAACAATGACCAATGTTTTGATATGCTTGTAATGTGTTGATTTGCCTATTTGTTAACATTGTGGCTAGACAGGTATTTTGGTAGGTCCAGCTTGGATGGAGAAACAAAACGAGACCTGGATGGGTTACGGTGATTTTAGAATAGTTGTAATAAATGAAACAGACTGTGTAATTAATATGTATTTTGTTGAATAGGGAAGATAGAAATAACGGGATCCCTTAATATTTTAGGCTGATGCTCAGATCTTAGAAGACTAAATAACATTAATATTCCCAATAACACGTTCAGTTGTGAGTGGTATTTATTTATAGCTATTTTTTTAGAAGAATACTGTACTGAAATGAGTGATAACGTTCAGATGGGTTCTGATATAAAAGGACATAAGCATTGTTTTGGGCATTTGCTTCATACATGTTACACAGAGAAGTATACTAACACAGCAGCATTTATATGGCGGGGCGATATGGAAATATCCTCTCAAAGGATGATGAACTTACTAAGAAAATCCAGGAAAGAGTCCCGGTGAATACCTCAAAAGCAGCTATCAATGTTAGACCACAGATAGTCAAAACCGTGGTTAGACAGGTCTTTTAGGGTTGCTACAATCATAATATTTTAGTTCAACTGAGTTCAACGGTAATTGTCAATGGTTCAAATTTCTTTCTTCTGTCACATTCGTTAAATATTTTTTGCCTCGACAAACTATGCGTTGACCTTGACGTATATGTGGATTTCGACCTGCTAATTAAACATCAACAAGTGGCATATCTATAAATATGTGTAAGTGGTTTCAACTTGGCGACACAGCTATACGGTGGCTGGGTGACATAAATAGCTGTATAGCATAATACACCACGGGTATACACCTAACTGTATTATAAACATTTTGTCTTTTAGAATCACCACAACACTTACAAGAAGTCAGTGTTCCACTTTTAACACTCGCTGAATGCCAAGCCGACTGGAATGCCGCTACCGTGACTCAAAACAATATTTGCGCGGGAACAGCACCAGATGATACCACAGGTGTTGGGACGTGCCAGGTATGTGGTAACGACTAGTTACATCAGCTGTCGCTCCCTGTTTTGAGGCGGTGGTTTTCCTGAAGGGTTCAGGTTAATTGAACCAAATTTACTGATCGTGAGCCAGACCATAGTTTTTGGCAAAACAAATTGGAATAACATGTAAACATTGACATTTACAGTTTGTATATAAGCCCTTTATTAAACAAAAGATTGGATTTTCGTTTAAAAAAATAACCTTCAAATTGTGTGTATTACAATGAGAATATGCCATTCAGGTACACCATTACATATCTTTCACAACAGACATGAGAAATTGGCAGCAACTATGTACAACCGATTTACCATTAATATTACTTAAATTCAATGATATCAATAATCTTTTTGATTTAATCCAGGATTGAAGAATACACTTCAAAATATCAAACTTTTATTTTATTGTTTTCACCCACAAAGTCTCAAAAGGGGACACATCAAGATGTATACACAATCAATCTAATTTGTCAACATGTTAGGGTAATTTGTAAGATCGAAATGTAAACTGCTCACAAAAAGTTAGGAAACTTTTTTAATCAAGTATATTTTTATTATTTATTACCCTCTTTGTATATGTTATATGTTAATGGAAAGCTGAAGTGTTCCTCTTTAAAATTATACCACATTTGCAATGATTACATGTTGCTGAACTTGGCCACATGGATGAGAATGAGGCAAAGTCACAAATCAAATGTGCCAAAATTACCGTTATCTGTGCTAAACAGTCACTATATAGGTAATGATCAATCAAACCGGTCATGTTTGAAAACCATCAATGGTTTACACAAAGATTTGCACCAGTGAGCACAACACACACAAGTTAACCCTCATCTCTTTAGAAAACCATTGTTTGGGTATTTGCAAGATTGGGTTAACAGGTGGAAGGTCATGAAGTGCCAGGCTGTCATCAACGCCTTCGGATCATCCACTCGTTACTGAACTCAGCTCTAGTCTCAATAAAATTGATTAAGATCAGTAAGTAAGTTAGTTGTCTTGCTTGTTTTCATTACAGTGTCAATTTGTTTGTTCACACAGTATCACAAAATTGCTAATTTTGCCACATTTGATTTGTGACTTTGTCTCATTCTCATTAATGTGGCCAAGTCCTGCAACATGTCATAATTGTACATTTGGTATCAATTTTTAAAGAAGAACACTTCAGCTTTCCATTGATATGCAGCATAATACAAAAGGGAAATAAATAATAAAAATATACTTGATTAAAAAAAGTTTCCTAACTCTTTGTGAGCAGTTTATTTCAAAGTACACAGATATTTTTAAACATATCATTGCGAGTCTGGTTATATTCTGAACTGTACGTGTATTATATCAATAGGATTGGACACACATCTGCACATGAAAAAGGTCATAATGTGTTTTGTATTAACCCCATCTTGTTTGGAATAATAAACTGTTTCATAAAGTAGACACATCTGTTTCATGATGTAAGCCCATTTGGTAACAAGGTTCGTGCAATGAATTGGACGTCATGCGTCAATTCAATTGAATGCAGAATATGCCGGGTGCTATTCCCTTTATAGTCCGTTGCGCTTGTCTACACCGATAACCTCAATGGCGATTACTCGTTGGAAATGGTGTTTGATAAGAATAAGTGGACGATTGTGCTAATTTTGAAACCACGCTACCTTTTCAGAAAGTTACTTGTTTGCAAATGTCTCAGCATTCAGCATATTTTTGGGTTTTATGTTGCTATTACACTAAAAACACAACGTATGGTTATAAGGTCAAATGGGTGTGTCTTTAAAAAGAGGGAGATTCGCCGATGCCCAGATCTTCAAAGAAAAACTGTCTTACACTGCCTGATAACTTGGTGACAGACAGAACAGAGTTAACATGGAGAAATACCAACCTTGGAGGAATTCCTTAAGGAACTGGCTGCCCAGAGTGTAGTTTCCCCTGTAGCTCTCTTTAACATATTTAACATGAGGTTTTCCCATTTTAGGGTGATAGTGGTGGGCCACTGCTATGTAAAGGAGCCGACGACAACCGATGGCACCTGCTTGGGATAACTAGCTTCGGACCTCCTGGATACTGCGCTCAAATGAGGGTCGGTGTATTCGCCAGAGTATCGCAGTTTTATGATTGGATTGATAATACTATTAATGGAGCGAACGCTATAAATGGTAAGGGGGTATGATTTTATTTGGATGATTAACAGATAACACCTACGTCTATACATGGAAGTGGTATATGATTGCGGGCTCATGGGTGTTCCATTAAAGTTGCTGATCTATGATAATTGATATGGGTTCTTCATATTCCAACAGGGCCCCTACTATTCCCTTTATGCATTAGAAGTTCAACAAAACAACATTTGTGATCAGAGATATATTTATGCAGACTATAAATGATAATGCTGAAACATTACTAGCATTCCTAACTTAATCATTTGATCAATGTTGTCTGCTTCCGCTATGGGTTATAGTGATTTTCAATGAAATGACATTGAGGACAATGGGATAGCTTTGAAGCAGAGGGTCGTTCCGCTACTATAATACATTGTGCAATTTGACTTCAATATCGTCAGTTGCATATTTGAAGAGCATTATAATTTGAACAACAAATATTTTGGTTTCAAAAAGATCGTTTGAGAATAATAAGCAGTGGAAAGAGGCATAACGAATGCGGGAATGGATGTACAATAGAAATTCTCCTTGTAAGTGTTCAACACAAGCGGACGATCAGCCTACTCATGGCCTACTGAAGGAATGCATGATTCAGTAGCCAGTCTATGGATCGAGACTATCTTGTGCTCAAATAGATGACATGCTTTCCAAAACCAACAAGCGCCTTTTCATGTTAAAGATCACTACAAAGGTTTGGCTTTGATCAAGATGAGCTTACTGTCGTGTACGCAAAGTTACCTCGAATATGGTGACGTTGTATGGTATCCTAGTATCACCAAGAAACAATCTATCATGACTATTGAAAGAGTTCAAATACGGGCCTGTATAGAACTATCATAGGCCGTAAGTATTATTCTTATTGTGATGCCTTAAGCATGTGTGATCTTGATAGTCTGGTGGAAAGAAGAGAACATCACTCTCTCTCTCTCAAGTTTGCCAAAGGTTTAAATCAAAATGTCAGGACTGAATATCTTTTACCACCCAGAAGAACAGAAGAAATGCATGTCACAGTTTTAACCTACGTAATTCAAGTGCAATTTCCCAACAGTTGCACAATTTTAATTACACAACAGCTCGGTATTATTAATTAACCATTTGTTGGGCATTTTAATACCAATTAGCTGTTGCTTAATTTGTGAATGGTTTTTATTATATATTGGGCATTTTTGTATAGTAACTGTTGCTTAATTTATCAAATGTACCCATTTGTTGGTTGTTTTAATGCCAATTGTTGCTTATTTAAAAAATGTTGGGCATTTTTACTCAACTATTGAACATATTGGGCATTGTTTACTCAACTGTTGAACTGTTGCATAGTTACTCAACGTTGAGTAAACGTTTTACTCAACATTTTAGCAGTGTAGGGAGGGAAATATCTTGGAGGTTGCGAAGACGTCTATTTTGTCTATAGGCCATGATGGGTATCAGGAACATCAGGAACAACAGCACGACGAAGACGGTCTGATGTGTGGGGAATGTGGTGGTTAGTGTTGGTGATGTGACGTAGGGGAGGGAGGTTAGGATGAAATGTGGTAACACGGGGAATTCTGTAAGAATCGAAACGTCAGATCCTCTTATATTTATTACATTTACTTACACGGGCTATTTTTGTGGATAAGCAGTTTGCATTCGGTTTTACATTTGATGATATAATTATATGTGATATATTTTCCCATTTTATGGTTAATCTAAATAATTGAATCTTTTAATTAAAATACTTTTATATTATGTATGTTAGTGAGTATGGGGCCGATAAGCCTTTTAAAGTGAGTGATTGGCATGCATGTGATGTGAGCTTATCATTTTAGCATTGTATTGCGTGATCGTGCTTGTGTGTTTGATACAATTTTCGTATGGGTGCTGGGGGAGGGGGTGTAGGGATGAGTGGGTGCGAGTGGTCGGGGTGTTAGGGTATTTGAGGGTATGTGTATGTTCATCTCGTGAGTGTTTTGGTATCACATGTGATATATAAATGTGTCTTTGTGATTTGTATTTACATTTTAATGTATCTCCTTGAATGTATCTAAATGTTTGTATAATAATTATTGTACGTGCAATGCAATTAGGCTTGTAGGCCACGATTTTGTATTTTTCAATAATCCAATCTATCCTTACCAACCTGCTTTGAAGACAACGACGACGATGATGAAACCATCAGCCTAAACATTTCATGAAAAAGATGCTTTTGCAGTTTTCGATGTGTTTAATTCAATCAATGAATCTGAATATGTTTATATCACTTACAGTTGTTGACTGCGCCAGTGCTGACAGTTTCGAATGCTCATCTTATTCTGGCCAAATATGCCTCCTAGCAACGGACAAATGCGATGGTATCGTGTATGAATGCCCAAGACATGAAGATGAATTGAACTGTCGTGAGTGTTTGTTTGACATGATCATGTTTTCTTCCCCATATCTGCATAGACCAGTCAGTTTAATCAGGGAAGTATTAGATCTTGTGCAGTCCAGCATGCAGCATGCTTTGCTATACTCTGGCAACACTGCACTGGCAACAGGGCTTTTCTCCCAAAACAAACAGCCAAACATGTGTCAAAGTATTTAACAGCTGGAGGTCGACTGACCTTTCCACCTTCTTATAGCCTACATGGTGAAGGTAGGCAAACTTTGCCAAAGATATGAAAAGAAGTTGAATCACAACTAAAACTGTTAAATTCCAAACAAAAATCAATGGTCTTTAAAAAGAAAGAAAGAGAGGACTGAATTGAAGCCACATCAATTGTACTACTTGTACTACTACAATAGGACCAGCAGACACTGTTGACTCAAAGATTTTCTAGTACAGGGATTATGATCTCTATTGAAATGTCGAATAAGAACTGATACTATGAGTGTTTCATAGCACCTGTATGACATGGCATGTTTGAATAGAGCGGTGATTAGTTTGGGCATTCATAGTCTCTTGCGACAACAGCATGGCCTTTGTAGTAGCTGTTGTGACACAAAACTAACGTTAAAACGAGATGGCACGGTGAAAGTGTAAATACTTCTAACAATTTAAACAAATTAAATTATCACATTCATTCACCGTGTCCGATAGATTTTACTATATGTGTGATAATTGTACATAACTTCTCCACCCAGTGTTTTTATAGAACTAAACTCGAACCCACGCGCATGATGGATAATGTGTGCATGTGTTCAGATCGATACTTATAGACGCAATCCGGCGTTCAGCGAACGAGAGTGAATATTTATTAATGACTTGTTTTTGAGGTATTTCATGACAGGGCTAAATACTACACGTTCTTTATCTTGGTACGAAACACACATAGCTTCAAACGACTTGGCGCACATAAGTATCCCTGTACTAGAAATTCATTGGTTGACTGAAATCAGTGGTCATGTTATGAAAGTGAAGCACGCTGGTACTGCACAGGAAATCTTTATTTGGCCCTAAATCCTCCTCAAGGATCTATGGTCTATTGCATACATTTAAGTTACGGGGCAGTAACACGATTGGTCGAGTGGTTTATTAAATTAAATCATTGTTCCTTTTAAAATGTTATGAGTGAATGTGTTTCTAGTATAAGCACAAACATTGCAATATTGTGTATGTATCCACATGCAATCAGTCATTTAAGGCCATGTTTGTGCCTTCTTTTCATGCGCACACTTCGGAAAACATTGTGGCCTTGGTCTGCTTCATTCCAACGTTAAGCAATCGGAAGCCCTGGTGCATCATTTGAATTAATGTATGGGAAGCCTCTTTGTGTGATTTCTGTGTCTGTTAATAAAATTTCTAAAGTATAGGCCTACATTTTATGTTAGTCAATTTTGTATCGCCATAAAAGACCGGGGAGAAATGTTGCACTTCAATTTGGGTTTAATTATACATTATCAAGACGTTATTCAAAAGACATAGAGTGTGGATATGGTTCTTACTTTATTTTGCATGTAATGGATGCATACCCCCCTAGGCCTGGATCTTAAGTTTATTTCATTTAAACTTTCACAGATTCGTCGTGTGCGACAACAACCTTCGACATAGGAGCTGATGAACCGACAGTCTTCAAATCCCCCAACTACGACGACCAAACACCAAATTATCCCAATGTCTTGTTCTGTCAATGGCAATTCACAGCTCCAGCAGATAAGTTGATATTAGTTGAATTCAACAGCTTGGATATGGAAGATGGCAACGATTATGTATATGTTGGTAGTGCTACTGGTGTAGGCCCAATAGCAAGGACGTGGTCATATACTGGTTCAACGGCTCCTTTGTCGTCGTGGTTGTCTCCTGGTAATGTGGTTACCATAGCGATGGATACTGATGATGCAAACGTCATCGCGTATCAAGGTTTTCAAGTTACTTTGACTGTCGTATCTCCAGGAGGTTAGTAGATTATTTTATTCAAAAAGAAGATGAACTTATTGAAGCAACAGATTGTTTTGAATACACCTAGCAACAAAAGTCCCTGACCAGGTGCTTTGAGGTTGGCTAATTCAAAATAGATAATCGGTACCAAAAATCTGAGATATACATTAAATGAGCAAATTTCTTCTCCGCAGTTTGATACCTCATTCAACAAAATCGAATGGATACTTTTTAAGATATGGCGGTTTCAATGACCGCGCATAACAACAGCAAAGTTGCACTAGGAAAGCATTGATTTGTGTGTGATTACGCACTGTTGGGGTGTGTGTAAAGATAGCAAAGACTTTCATTCTTCACAGCTCACTCCAGACCCATTCATCCAGATAGCACAGAGTTATGACAGTAATCACACACAAATCAATGATTTCCTATACCTAGTGCAACTTTTCTGTTGTTATGCGCGATCATTGAAATCGAAATCGCCATAACTTTAAAAGTATCCATTCGATTTTGTTGAATGAAGTATCAAACTGCGGAGAAGAAATTTGCTCATTTAATGTATATTTCAGATTTTTGGATACCGATTATCTATTTTGAATTAGCCAACCTCAAAGCACCTGGTCAGGGACTTTTGTTGATAGGTGTATGTTTGTACAGGGGGAAATATATTCAATAAGCATACCTTCACGTGTCAGGACTGCTCGACATTCGGCGCTTGATAGAAAATGAATCAGACAGGAAACCTCATGTTATTCGGTGATTTGATATATCATATCATTGCTAACGAAAGGACTGATTTAGTTACTCGATTTTAGTTGGATAACAATCAGGAATATTTCGTTGGTTATGTCATTGTTATTATACTATTAGATCAGTCTTTCAATTAACTAGTGAAAACAATATTTAAAAGTGCCCATCGTGAAATACATGTACTATATTGAAACGCAAACAGCTATTTACACTTTGCAAAGCCATTGAAGCCTATCTTGTCGCCTTAATACTTAATGCATGTGTCGTGGGCCATCTGAATCAAGAAGAACTCATCCCTTTGACTAGCGATGCTATAGTTATCATGACCTAAACTGACAATACAAACAATGTCAACTCTAGGGACTTGCTAATAAATTATGCTCATAATTATTAAATCATAGCTACAATTAGTCACCATTATCAAATTACTCGATGATTGAATGATTTTTCGATTTTAATTTGATGTTGCTTGGGAGAATACCATGGCACATTATAATTGAATCTACGAGTCAAAGAGCAAGACAAAGCACGGTTTTGATTTTGCACGTGGCTTTTCAATACATACACGAGCAGGAAATTAAGTATCGCCAAGTCACCATCAAAAAGGGCGATTGGGATCGGGATGCTTCCATTTATGTTTGTGCTGTACGCCGTATCTTTAAACTAGCAGTATATAATCGGATAATTTTAGGATTTGCGGTTGTTTTAGTAGTGTTTTTTTAGCAGTTGGAAACTTAAATTCAAATGATGCTATTACGTTATGAACGATAATAACAAAGATGACTGAATAAATCTTCATTTCCAAATGTTTAACGTTTTCTAACTGTTTGATGTGATGTTCAGCATTCATATTGTATTTCGTTAATAAGTGTATTATTTACTTTTGTTACAGATTATACCAATCCAGGTAAGAAAAGCTCTATCGGGTATTGTAAACAATACGCTATGTTATCAGTCAGCGTACGGTTATTTACTCGTTGGTTCAATTATGCACAAAGAACGTAAATTAGACGTTGAGCGAATGATTGACAGAATATCAATCAGTTTACATACATGTCCAATGATATCAATTATGGCCGTGCCCTGGTATTGTAGGTCGAATATAAATATTATTCGTGCTCACGGACTGTATAAATTGACTGGAGATAAATTGATATATACTATAACTATAATCTGTTATTCACAACATACTTCTAACTGTAGATAATACATATCAATTACTTATTTGAAGCATACTATTTTAAGTAAAAATAACGTCAAAGGGCCGGCCATTGAGTCCTTGATACTTTCTGACGTCACCCGAATCAGGCGAATACTACATTTTAAATTTACAAATTTGTTTGCAGCTTATTTGGACCCTGCGGTATGTGGTTCTAGGCCATCAGCATTACCTCAGATATCAGGTGGATCGGCAGCCACAGCTGGGTGGCCATGGATGGGGTCGATACGTCATGTTGTGGGATTAAGTCTATGTGGTGTTACACTGATTAATAATCAATGGGGAATAACATCCGAACAGTGCATGTGAGTCGTTATACCGGGTGGTTCAAAAAAAAGTTGACCCAAGTTCAAAGAAATTTTTCAACCACATTTAAAGGTTCAGAGAATTTGTGTTTACATAGTCTTAATCAGCAGTAAGTTTTGAAATTATCCTGAAAAGATGGCACGTTTAGCTTGTTTGGTTCTTCAGATATGGTTAATTACAGAAAATATGTACAAAACTGACTTGTCCACGGGAACGTCATTTAGTTGTTGACTTCGACAAAACATCATGCTCTAGTTTCAGAATTCAAAAGCCCGCCTTGACAAAGTATCCCAATATTTATGCTTATGTGCCATTCACATTCAACAAAGAAATGTAGGTACGTAAGTAGGTAATGTCAAGCACCAGACAGATGTTTCAGATGTCTCCTTTTTCCTTTTTCTCCATTTTTTTACAATTTGTGACCAATCGTGTGAAAGTCCACTTTGTGCATTCCATCTCTACTAAAGGACGCTCCCGTGGATAAGGCAGTTTTGTGCATGCTTTCTGTAATGAACCATATCTGAAGAACCAACCAAGATAAATGTATCATTTTTTCAGGATAATTTCAAAACTTACTGCTGATCAAGACTCAGTAAACACATATTCTCTGAAACTTCAAATGTGTTTTAAAAAATTCCTTGAACTTGGGTCAACTTTTTTTTGAACCACCCGGTAGTAGAGTCATTATCTTGGATTCCGTTACCATTTTCTTCCTACCTTAGTTTCTTAGTGAATTTGTCAACTAGAACCATTTTAAAAGAAAATGAGCTCCCATGCACCTCTCAAATGTGACGGGAACGTTCTTTTATAGCGCAAATTCCAGAATGGCGCCATACAATGGCCCGAAAATTCCAATAGCTTTAATTAATTAAGCTACGAAGTATACCAAATTGTTAGGCTGAGCACAAGGATTCCGAAAAAGTATAGTTTGCCCTACTTTCGATGTTTGGTTAACGAGTTATCAGGTAAAACGTAAAAAAGGTCGTTGACCTTTGCATATGAGGTCAACATTTAAACTTGGTCTCATATTGAAAAATGATATCTCAAATTGTTCGTCTGATTGCAAACAAAAGTAATCCATGCGTACAGTTTGTCACGCTATGCACACCCACGCAGTTTTGGCCGCACGCAAGTGTCACGCATACAATACACAGTACGCTTTGTTGCCTACACGGGGCCCGCGTCATTCTATATAACATAGCTGCTGTAAGGAGGCTTCGCCAATTTGGAACTGATCAAATTATGCATTATAGCCTCTTACTCTCGGAGGTATTTTGCGGACACTGCACCTCGTGAGTGCACATTTCTCCGGATTTCGACGGTGGACACGAACGGCCGTTAATTTTGAATTTCCGTTGGTTTCAATGTAACAATGGATTTTGATTATATGACCCCATACAATTCATCACACGTTGGAACTAAATTATTTCATCCTAAAACCGCTGGAGTTGGATAACCAACTCCAGTGTCAGTATCACTTTTTGAATTTAAACCGTTGTTAAGCGTTCGTCCCATTTACTTGATCACGTAACCTCGTTCGCATATTTTAACTTGAATATTCGTGAATACGCCCGTGTCCAGCGTCGTCTGGGATTTTACCCGAGTCGAATTACGCCCCATGTGCAAAACTCAAGTACCAGGATTTGCCAAAGATGAACAACGCCGACCGGCTCCCATTGAGGCAGCCATAGCTTAACTTACAATCCAAAATCCACCGAAATCAAATTCATTCACCGAAAATTAACTTATTCATGACTATGATGCTACAGCATGCCTTACTCTTTAGGTATGTTGCTTTAGAAACACCCTGTATTTGAACAAGCATCAACAAATACATGTGTTCCAGAAAGTGTCGATCCCTTTATTTATATCTCCGGTAAAATCCCCGGGGGGGGGGTACTCGGATTTGGTTTGGTCGGGGTGTGCCGCTGGAGATTCAAAACCCATACCCATTTTTAGGGGTGATTTTGGAAAAATCGGTACCCATTTTTAGGGGTTTTGCTTCATTTTAGACCAAATTGACAAAAAAGACAAAAAAAATTCGCGAAAATAGACCCATTTGTAAAAAGTGACCCCCATTATTAGGGATTTCCAGCACAAAATCATACCCCATGTTTAGGGATTTTGTGTCCAAAAAGCTACCCAGAGCGGCACACCCCCGTATACCGTCTTGGGTGAGTACCCCCCCCCCCCCCCCCGGGTAAAATCATTCGCAGCGTGAAACTAATAACATATTTAGACAGAGAAGACTTGTAGCATTATGTTAATCCCAAATTTACAATAACAACTATATTTGTTGCTAAAGTGCACGATAAAGTTTTCCAAACTGTAAACTGCACTTTCACATAAAAACGCAAATAATGAGCTGAGGGAGCGAAAGGAGAGAGGGAAGTGAAGAGAAAAATGTCTTTCCAGGGTGATTCTGTCTAATTTCAAATTGAAATAATCCTTATTATAATGAACATTATTAATGTTGTGCACAAAATGTAATAAGTGAAAGCCATTTTTGCAAAAATCAACATGAATGGAATCTAGGGAACATGCAAGGTATTGTGAGTTATGTGATCAAACCTTTTGTCGGGTGTGTTTTATATACGAGGGGGTATCAAAAAGTTCTTGAAATCACCCAGAAGTTAAGGAGTCAGACCTTTTTTTTTGTTTGTTATGTGACCCTTCAAACATCTTTAAAAAGTCACTATGCAAAGTCCCACATCTCTCCCACTATTTATTACCTGTCCACAGACCGCCATTGTAGAGCTCCTCAGATTGACCGACATTGATTGATCCTCAGATTGCCTCAGATTACGTTATTCCCAAAACAGCAATAAATAGTTTAAAGTGTTGACAGAAAGGGGTCAAAGGTCATGTAGGGGTCATTAGAGGTCAATCGGTGTACACCCCATGTTCCCTACAAGATTATTGTCACCAAGCTTGTTTGTCCTTTGACCCCTTTCTGTCAACACTTTAAACTATTTATTGCTGTTTTGGGAATAACGCAATCTGAGGCAATCTGAGGATCAATCAATATATAAGTGGCGGTCAATCTGAGGATCTCTACAATGGCGGTCTGTGGACAGGTAATAAATAGTGGGGGAGATGTGTGACTTTATACAGGGACATTTTTAAAGATGTCTCAATGGTCACATAACAACAACAAAAGTGTCTGACTCCTTCACTTCTGGGTGATTTCAAGAACTTTTTGATACCCCCTCGTAATACCTCAATTAGGGTTCTTTATCCAGTTTGATACTGCGAATAATTTTAATACAATTTCAAAGCTTTAAAAAGGTATCGAAACGCTTAGAACACCCTGTGTGATTACCTGTCAACAATTGACAACTAATTGTCTGGTGAGCCACTCATAAAGCTAACCCCATGTCTTGCTGTTGGCCAACAATTGTAAATCGCACCAAAGACATGTCTTTGATCCCACCTATCACTTAGTCTATTTGGTCCACTCTTACCAGCCAGATACTTTGGGGAAATCGCAACTCTATTTCATCTGTCACATATGAACAGGTTACAGGCGAAACTAGTTTACCCAGGGTGAACTGTTCGAAGTGGACTTATGCTATGCCCTATAGAGAGTTAATATCAATTGGTTGTCCTATTTTTTTTCTCCTCGATATAAACGATGTCAGAACATGTTACTATTTTTCAGAGATCAGGGGTCTTATGCTGTCTTTGGTGATTTTTCGGCATCAACGCCATCAAGTACCCATGTTCAAAAGGAAATCTGTGGTATATTCATCCATCCAGCACAGTCGGAGTATGTAGCACTCATTAAATTTTGCACACCGGTAACTTTCGATAGCCAAGTCGCACCAGCCTGTTTACAAACAACCGCCACTGAAATAGATGACTATAAAATGATGGATGGCGATACTAGTAGCAAATGTAGAATTTTAGGTTGGGGTGTGACAACGTCTGGAAGTAGTAAGTAACAATGAAAGCGATACTACAAATCAAATAAATTATTATTGTTATTATTATTGTCGTAATTATTATTATACAAATATTTAATGATCATGAGGGATATGGTGCAAACTATTGGCCCCGAGGTGACTGGAGGCCGTGGGCCTACTATTTTCCCGAGACCGGAGGATCCCCCCACTTGGAACCCTTCCCCCCCCCCCCCCCTTCCCCCCCCCCCCCCCCCCCCCCCCCCCCCCCCCCCCCCCCCCCCGCCGCTTTCCTCCCGGTCTCGGGAAAATAGTAGGCCCACGGCCTCCAAGTCACCTCGGGGCCAATAGTTTGCACCATTTCCCGAATAAAGATCATTAAATATTTGTTTTATATAACGCATGAAAATATTTCTGTCATTTTACACATTTTCATCAACCATCAGTGATAGTGATACGGAGGACGGGTACTCACCTACTTTAGCAGAGTTGAGCTCCAGTGGCGTGCGCAGGATATTGTGAGTGGGGGGGCCACCTGGCCATAAATGAAATTCCCCCGACTATTTGAGTAAATAACTGCGCGCGTAGCGTGCGAAAATTTTCAAATTGACACCTTTGTTTTGCACGATTGAGCTACATTTTGGCTCTAAACAAGTTTGTACCAAAGAATATTGCATTTTGGGAAGACATGCGCGCGTAGCCCGCGAAATTTTTTTCATCTGTGTTTTTGACTATCATAATTCCATGATGCCACTGACCTAGCCTCCTCAATTCCCCCGACTGGCCTAAGTTTCCCCCGACTGACTCAATAGTGGGGGGGGCCGCGGCCCCCCCCCCCCCCCCCCCCCCCCCCCCCCCCCCCCCCCCCCCCCCTTTGCGCACGCCACTGTTGAGCTCCCCATCAGTCCGAAATCATCAGTTCCCCAAGTTCATAAAACAATCCAAAACAAATTGATTCCTCGTCAAAAAGTCTTTAATCGTGTAATTATTCCACGCGAAACAGTTCAAGTTAAAATAATTCAACTGGCAAATTATGTGTACTAGGCTAGGCCCAGCGGTGGATCAAGCCGGCCAAGCTGCTCTAGGCTAGGCCTAGGTTTATATAATCAGTCCGAACGCTGTCTACGCGCGCCATTCAACAGCTCGTGAATGGCATCTTCATCAAGTAATTCAAAACCTAATTGATCCATTCTATCTAGAAAAGTTACACAAAACTGTACTATAAATATAGTAATAATACAGTGCAACCGGGAGCGCAGCAACAGCTGCAGACGACGCGTTTTGTTTACTTTCTCACCGTCTACGTCTCACGAAATGAAGGTATGGATGGGCGTACGTGGGGCGTGGGCGAGTCGGGGAAAAAGTGGGCGACTGCCAGGTCCAAAAGCTCCCATCAAAATGTACTATTGACCGCCAGGTCCAAAAGCTCCCATCAAAATGTACTATTGGCCGCTTGACCCGTTATTTGGGTGAAAAGGTGAAACTATTTTATGTCACGTGATACAGTTTCCACCAATAAAATGACAGGAATATTTGCATGCGTTATATAATACCAAATAGTTTCATAAAGATCGTTGATTATAATCTGATATGGAAGTTCATTATATACTGATCCAGTGTAAAAGGTACTCGCATGTTAGTTTTGAATACGCTTTTGATTGTGATGATCTTGACGAGGTTGCGCTTGTATGTCAACCATTTACCGAACATCAAGAATATCAATTAATGACGTCACCACAATTGGACACACGAGAGTTCGAGCATTACATGCGGGATTACATGTACTAGAATTAAAGGTTTATTCAGGAATGTCTTGGAAATTGCACCCTATGTTGATACAAACTGGGATTTGAACAGATTTACAATTGCATTACATGTATGAACTTACACTTGAAAGGATTCAGACAAATCTTCAGTCTTCTTTGCATGGCAAAACGTCGATCAAAACAATTGCTACGTCATAGAATTATGCATGATGTTCGGTCCCGTGTTCACATACAAATGCTACCTCGTGACGACTCACAACGCTTTTTGTATTCTCGGAGTTGCCAGTTGATTTATCATCTGGGGATTGTTTACCAGATAAAAAGATCATCGAAAACGTAAATGAGGTTGTATTGCCCCTCTTCTCGGATCATTGCATAGAAGGCCCCTCTCAACAATCTGATATAGATGGCCACTCGAATGCTCCACCTAATCCATCTGGTAAACGGTGTTTCTCTTGCTCCGTACCGATGACCTTTATTAATGTTTAATAATATGTAAATTATAGACGCCTAAAGAAAGTCAATCTTAATAGTTGTTTCAACGAAGGATAATGTCTCCTATATTATGAGTTGTGTAAATTGTAACTGCTTTAATGTATTGCTTTATTAATGTTTATTGTATGGGTGTTATATTTGCAGGGTAACGAGTCAAAAGATAACAAGTCAATTAAACCAATAGTATAGTTTAACATTATTAATTAAAATAGGATTGAGAGATTCTCCAAAACGGAACCTCGTAATTTTGTCTCAGGTTGGATGTTTCACGCATCAGTAATGCTAAACCTTGAATACGAATTATCTTTTGAAATTCCCTTACCTTAATAATTCCTATTTCTTTGCTTCCATATCTCGCAATAATTTCATGAATGTAATAGTTTAGTTTAGTTTTGCTGGATTCATAATCCATCTAAATCGCATCAAATGGCCTCTATCGTGCCTAAGCATTAAAAATGAATGAACAACCGCTTGAACTAGAGATAGACGGTCTTTGCTTGATCATCATGCACCCAAATATTTCTTAGCCCTTAAAGGACACCAGATTAATTTGCAGCCGATACTGTGTAAAAGTGTGGTTTCCGACCACCAGCACAATCGTTTGATCGGTCATCTGCGTCTTCCATTTACACCAAAGAAATAATTTCATGGGACATCACCGCCCCCCCCCCCCCCCCTCCCCCCCCCCCCCCAATTGCCGGAATGATCGCCCCTAATGCCCCAATGAAATGATGTCAAGCTCTATGTATAATAAAGAAATAAGTCAGTTATGCCCCCTCCCCGGTCACAGGCATGCCCCTCCCCGGTCACAGGCATGCCCCTCCCCGGTCACAGGCATGCCCCCCCCCCCCCCTACAAAAAAACCCACTGAAGACCCTAGTTAGGCTACTGCTTTATCCCACACACATAATTCTGTGACACTTTTGCCAATTAAGTACCATATCTTTCTGAGATACCTAGACACCAAAGTTTGTCAATTCTAACCAGTCCCTCGACCTTAAAATATATGCCTCTATAATGTTCTTGTAGGCGCTGCGTCTGATTCTCTACAGGAAGCTGAGGTGTACTTAGCATCTGACAACTGTAATTACAACGATATCTACCTATGTGTCAAGAACATAGACGGCAATGTGGCTGGAACATGCTCGGTATGTATTACCCATTCATAGTGCATTTTTCTCCCCAAATAAGAGCACGACCGACCCATTTTTTTTAAATTTCACGCCCAAATGCATACCGACCCAAATAATCTGTTTGGCTTGTCAAGATTTTTACATATTTGTTCGATTTTTACGGTCAATTTCAAGGGGGGGTTAAACAACAACAAAACCACCAGATCGACCGATCCATTCTGAGAGGTCCGTTTACTCGGAGAACCGAGTTTTGTTTTTTCATCGCTTTGCAGTAAATATGTTTACATTAATTCCTGGTCAACTTACACGTAAAGACACTTGTTGTTACTGGCGATCTATTTCAACAGGGGTAACATCGGATCATTTGATGTTTAAAGGGCATTGAGAGATGTATCGATATACTAAATGAGCAAATAACATGAGATAATCATCAACATAGCCCAAATCCAAAATGTCATACAATTCCGACATCGCCTTCATGACAAATAAGCAAATATTTATGACAGCGTATCACAGCGTACGCGAGCGTATGACTAACGTATGACTAACGTATGCTTAACGTATACTTACGTAGCGTAGCGTATTCGTAGCGTATGATGATGGGTTGATGTGTTCAGCACGACAGACCATGAAGAAGTGAGGATGAGATACTCAAGGGACCCATTTATATACTCAAACCCTCCATAAGTTCCCAAAACGCCGAATGCGCGCTACACTCTCAGAACAGGTATTAAATAACCATGGGTTAAAAGAATGTTGGTTAAAAAGTATACAACATTGGTTAAAAATGAAGCGTTGGTTAAAAATTACTTTTAATACTGCGTTGGTTAAAGAGTAAAAATATTATTAATTTTTGGTTTATTCAACGTTGGTTAAGGCATCATAATTGTAACCAACAATAGGTCATAACAAGATTCCCGCCAAAGAATTTCATTGGCGAGGAAAATATTGTGCGCATATTATTTAGACCACGTCAAAATTTGTATATGAAATCAATCGTGTTATTCCCCCCCCCCCCCCCCCTGGTATTTACATTGGCGCTCTTCAATTGGCATCATGTTGCCAACTAATATTGGACCAATATTGGTTTTACATTGGCGCTCTTCAATTGGCATTATGTTGGCAACCAATTTTGTTCCAATAATGGGCACATTATACCAGTGGCGGGAAATAACACGATTGATTTCATATACAAATATTGACGTGGTCTAAAAATTGCGGCCGCTGTTTCAAGTTATCGCTTCCCGGCCTCGTAGCTAGGATATTGTGCCTTGTCCAGTCCCTTGTTGGTCCTGGCCACGGGTTGGCACCAATATTGAAAGCCAATATCGGGCCAATGAAACATCAATATTGTAATGTTGTATGGGTTAAAGTTTAGCAAAAAAAAGAAAGAAGTTTAACCAACATTTTTTAACCAACTACTGTTGGTTAAAACATATTAACCAACAAATGATTAAATATTGTAACCAACCACAGGTTAAAGTTTAACCAACCACTGTTGGTCAAAACATATTAACCAACAAATGATTAAAATTTGTAACCAACCACAGGTCAAAGTTTAACCAACAGCTGTTGGTTACAGTTTTAACCAACCAATTGTGTGGTTCACCTGGTAACCTCCCGTTGGTTAAAATTTTAACCAACATGGTTAAAGATTTTAACCTTTGTTCTGAGAGTGTAGCTGTACGGTAGCCCTGTCACACCATGGCGTATTGCCTGAACGTATGACAGCGTATGCGAAATATCGAAAAATACGTTGGCGTACGTTGGTGTACGCTGATACATGTTAGGGGTAAGTTGGGGATACGTCGTTTACGTTAAGAGCACGCTGTGATACGTTGTGAAAATTTGGAACACGTCGAGCCCGCGAAAAATAATTGAGCATGTTCAAAATTTCTCGACGTACTCAACGTGTGCTTAACTTACGTTCTGCATAAGTTCCCGATAGGTTCGTGGTACGTTAGACATACGTTTACAAACGCTGACATACGTTAGACATACGTTGACATACCTGACATATGTTAGAGGTACGTTACTCGTCGTAAGTTATAGGTTGGACCTATAGATTTACCCTTCTAGATATTTTAATAGTTATCATCGAGGCTGCGTTTACTTGAACTGGCAACACTTGTCCCGCCGTGTACGAAACTCAATTTCTGCAGCGGCATAAGTCACGTGTTCGTTGTACGCCGAGGATACGCTGAGGATACGTCGAACACGGCAGACGTACGCTTGGAATACGTTAAGCATACGTTGGTCATACGCTCGCCGATCGCATACACTGTGATACGCTGTCATAAGTTTGTTATAAGTTAGTGATACGCTATCAATACGTTAGTCATACGCTATGTATACGTTTAATACGCTATGGATACGTCCATTCCATCACCGATGTCGACTTTTCCTACGCAATTCGTTGGGAAGTTGGACGTTCTTGGACTCTGACAATTTTCGAGCCATTTTTTTAATACGTCGGCATACGTTCAGGCCACGTTCAGGCCATACGCTATGGTGTGACAGGGCCTTAAGTATAATACTTTGGTGCAAGAAAAACCATTTCCATACAAATTGAGAGCGCCACCCCATACGTATCTCTCAATGCCCCTTTAATAAATACTGTTACTATGAAATGTTACTACATTCGCAGAATCAGACCGGGTGCAGTTTCCTAGTCGTGACACGACGGACAAAGTTCCTTATGAATACAAAAGATTATGCTAATTACTTGACCCGGCTACATTATTACATTATCTGAAATGGCTTAAAATGTTTTGTTAAGTATAATGGGGTGTTTATTTCGCGTCAAGGTGTGCTGAGAACTATGTCCATTTAGGTTGACTCCTGCCAATTTTTTCACGATATCAAAACTATTATTAGGCCTATAACATACACTTCCCTATAATAGAGCAGTTCGTACAATTTGTATTAACCCTAACACTCCCGGTGGATTTTCCAACGACATTTTTTTCAAGCAAAAAAAGCACACACAACAAGAGGTGCCACGCCCCGGGGTTTGAACCCACGACCTCTCGGTTGACAGGCGAACGCTCTACCAACTGAGCCACGGGGGAAGCTATGCTGGGCGAGTGTACTCGCCCAGCTATGTAGCCCGGGGCCATTATTTCACCCAAAAACCTCAGCGCCAGGTGGAACCGACAGGCTGGGAAATTGGATGTCATGGGGTACGGGTCTGTTAGGGTTAATCAAGGTAAAATTAGAGAAAAAAAGTGAAAATTAAAAAGAAGGAAAAAAATCGTTCCTTAACGTAAATAGATACAAATAATGACTTTTCATTACTTGTACCGTTGTATACGGTGTATAGTTACGTGCATGAAAGATAAACAGCTCACAGTAGACTTCCCTTAATCATAAATGTAATGGTCGCCTCTCAGACTCAGATTCAGCCTGCTATTTTGCCTAAAGGCGTGTCGGGTCCATTAATTGACGAGGAGTTAGTTGTTTATTTTTTTAACTATTTCTTTGTAATAGCGGGATCAAGGTGGTCCATTAATGTGCCTGGGTGACGATTCCCGATGGCGTTTGGTGGGCGTAGCTTTACTCGACAATTGTGATACAGAGAATGCAGTAAATGTTTTCCAACGTGCATCTCGGTACCATACTTTTATTGATGAAGTCATGGCAGTGGCTGATGGTAAGTGCGAGTGTAATTTCTCGGCGTAAGTTATAAGGAGAAGTAGAAGATATACAGTTCTGATACAAATCGTCGCTGTTCTGACATACCGGCACATCACTGTACTTAATTCTGTTGTGATATGTCAGAACAGCGACGAAATTATTTGTTCAATAAATGCATAGAAAAATGTCACATATTTACCCAGAAACGATATGATCCGCGAAAGAAGAACAAGGAAAGAGGGCTGTGTCATAGAGGAATAACTTAGGAGTGGTCACTGTTTCAAAAATAATCACAGAAACGGGCTGATACGCCCTCAAGGAATGTGCGGTTGTTCCGGTTGAATTAAGACTACGTTGTAGTACCCGCTTGAAACTTAGTGTATAATGTATATGACTATTTCTGTGCGTAATCCAAAAGAGATAAAAAGTCTTACTCTTTTAGTGCTCATGCCCTTTCTTTCAACCGATCTAAGCGCGGGAGTTGGATATGACTTACAAACCTAAACCTCCCCAGATTTTACCTGAGGAAGTTATCGACCGAGCGTACTTTTTCAGGGGGTACAGCACTAAATATACCGCCCATTGGATTACGTGTAAATTAGAGCTAAAAGAGTCGCGATTTTGGGTCCTTAGTAACTCTTTTTGGAATGTCTCGAATGATTTATTCTAACAAACAAATATTAAAATTTCATAAAATCGTCAAGAACAGATTCCCCTTCCAATTAGATTTTACGATATGATCATTTAAACAACGCCACCCCTATTTTCAGCCCGAACGCTCGCCTTCTGACCGCCTCCGAGCATGTGTGTTCATCCACGTGATAAATTGTCGGTACAATCGAAAATCATTATTTTGCAATATCCTGAGCAAAGTACAAGAGATTATCTTTCATTTTAATTATAAAATGCTACCCTCACGCCAAACTTATTCCCAAAGGACCCCCATTTATCACAACTTCAGTTTTTGTTTTTGCCGGAACTTACTACCATTACACAAAACGAGGAGTGATTTAGTGCTGTGCGCCCTTCACATGGCAATCGTATTCATAATAAAAGTTCATGAACCTACTGGACAAGCGGACAAGATATAACCTGGCCGCCTTAAGAGCGAACTTTTCCCAATTCCTCCCAAGATTATAAATCTAAGGGAACCTAATTTGTCATACGAGGCTAAGATATTGACCAATTGTTTTGTCGGTAACTGTGACGAATCAAAATAAATTCACATTGGAACTTAGAAATTGCACGAGGGGCATAAGCCCCGAGGAAAATTCTAAGAAAGCAACGAAGAAAATGTTTCACTGTTACCTCTAAACAACTGATACGCAGTCATTGTCAGCCATGGGCAAGGCACTGGAAAGACATTATTGCTGTTTGAAAGATATGGACTATGTCGCGAATAGCTGGGCTCATGAAAGATGTTTTGACGATAGCTGATTTTTCAAATGGTTTCATTGTTCTAAAAACAGAAAAAGTAAAGCGAAAATAACTCAAACCTTCTGTGTATCATTGGATAGGTTCAACTACTCATAGGCCGATAAGGGAGCAGTTCCATTTATACGCGATAAATTTATCGCGACTGTACCGGGGCCTGATATGTTTACGACCCGATGTTTTTCAAGTTGATACGCGCTAAAATAGACATCAGGCCCCGATAAAATAGACATCGGGGCCCGATACAAGGCCTCTGCCATACCCTGGGGTATGCTCCCAAAATATAAATTTCATCAATAACATTATCTCTAAAAACATGAAATGCTGAATTTGTACCTTACAACTAGAATAAATAACCCGAAGCTCTATTTACATACCGACCACTTATATATCTTTCGTTATATTTAAACAAGCGGTAATACGCTACTCGATAAATAATCCTTTGCTACTCGCAACTGTACGCGCTAAAAATCTCATCGGGGCCTGATAAAAAAACTCATCGGGACCCGGAACATTCTCGCAATTTTTATCGCGTACAAATGGAACTGCTCCCGAACTTGTTAGATTACCCTGGTTAATAAAGCCCTTTACAGCATTGTTTTCTAACTTGGGTCTTGATTATGATTAATTGAGGATATAAGTGTTAAGAAGAACATTTCTGTTTCACGATATAGAGATGGGTAACTACTTTGCAGGGTAACGTTGGGTTAGAGTTTGGGTCAACCAATTTACGATGATAATATATTTCTTCCTATTTATCAGATTGTGCAAACATGGGAAAGATGTGTACATCCGATGGCCGTTGCTATTTAGACAGTGGCATCTGCAATGAACGTTGGGAATGTACGGATCATGAAGACGAATTCAACTGTCGTAAGTATATTGAAAACCTAAACATCAATAAGGCTAAACAAAAAACCCAGTGAATACCAAATTACTAAAAAGGTTGATGATTTTCATGTCTTTTAGATGCGAGTTGCCAATTGTTTGGGCAATCTACGTTACAAGAGAAAACTCTGGCACTTGACGAATCTACAACAATATCATCGTCAAATTACCCAAGCCCTTACGAAACCATGATTGACTGTCTCTGGTTAGTTAACGGACCTTCGGGATCCAACATCTATGTGACGCTTATTGCATTTTCGACCGAATTGAACGACGATTTGGTCACTATAGGAAGTGGTGCAAATTATGACCAAAACGTTGTGAAAGCATTAACTGGCCCGCTGACAACACCTGTCACATACCACATTGCTCTTACACAAGCTTGGATGACCTTTGCCTCGGATTTGTTCGATACTGATACTGGATTTTCAATCGATATCACAGCACGTGCCCCAGCTGGTAAGTTACTCAGCATATATTATGCTTAATTCTTCATGGAGGTTAATATCTGTGTTTTGGAATAATGACTGTATTTAAGATTTTCAGAAAGAAGACACCTGTTTCATGTCAATTTGGTAACACGGTTCAATGAATTTGACGTCATGCACTGATTCAATTGAATGTAGAATAGACTGGGTTCGATTCCGCGTTGTAGCCCGGCAACAAGGATAACCTCTATTATAGTCGTCGTCAGAATACTTCGGCACTTTTTCTGTAACAACTGCGTACAGCAGCGTAAACACGGAAGTGCGTTGTAGAACAGCGTCACAACAGCGTTATCTTTGAGCAGTTCGACGCGTCGCGGGCCCTGTAATCCGATTGGCCGCGATTGTATCTATGGGTCATGAATGTCCCCGCCCACACGCTCAATAACTAGACGCGTGCATTGGCGGTTTTAAAAAGTGCTGAAGTATTCTGACGACGACTATAGTATTAGTAACGGATATTTCTTTTGATTGAGAGAAAGTTAGCAAACATGTCCATCCGAAAATCTCATGATCTAAAAATGTTAGAAAAATGTGATAAGCGGAATGAGGAAACCGGGACTCATTTTACAGCAAGTTGCATTGAAACTGTGGTCATTCAATCATTAAAAAGGATGGCACTATTATACAATCAGTAGCCGCGTCACGGTGAGGGCCACACGGGGGGAAATATTGTGGACAAAAAAATAATCAATTCAGTTAAAATTAGACAGAATATGACATTTTTAGCATATAATGGCAATTTGTTTGCGCCCTTCGCGCGCATTTTCTTACCAAATCAGGTTAAACTACACCAATTTATCAATTTTAGCATAGAACAGCTAAATTTAGCGACGAAATGTTTGCTACATATGTGGTACCCGGGGTGGAACCATTAGGAAATTGAACAAATAAAGCTTTCCTAAATAATAGGCATTGGAAACAAAAAGATTTGCAAACCTTCTTTGAAGAGTTTATGTAAGCAGAAATTAATTCGTAAAAATGTGTCTGTTTAGTATACAGTACCTCCTCATTTTGCTTAAAGGTAGGCCTACAGTACCAGAGTAATTCATGCGGTGACGCTTGCAATAATAGGGAGCTTTCGATTTGCACGACGGATGAATCTAGGACGGTTGAATGACACTTTGAGTCTTGTGCACATGCGTCAACTTTGTCATCCGTCAGTCCTCTAAATGCTACACACGTAAAGGGCCTAACAACAGTCGTGGTGACGACGGCAACGTTTTGTGTTTTACCGGTCGTAAAAGCGTCCGTCGTGCAAATCGAAAGCTCCCTAATATTAAATTGAGAGCACTTTTAATTGAGCAAACGTGTGATTTTTCCTTCTCAGATTATACTTCGTGCAATGATGCTTCCGAACCATCGACTGTATATCTAACGAGTCAGGAGTGTGACGGTGACAATGACTGCCCCAATGGAGCTGATGAACAATCATGTCCATGATGAATGTTGGTGTTATTCATAATTTAAGTGGAAACAAATATCCAATTTTGGAAAACACCAATAACAAAAACAACAATCATATCCAAAATTAAAAGGATTAGGCCTATACCTATATTTATGACAATTTCACGCAATTTAAAGGAGATGTCCAGCAAACAACTGACACGATTATAGTAATATTCGTCTCAGGCAAGCACAACATTTTGCAATACGGTATATAAAAATAAAACAATTACCGAGCACAAATCGCGTAGTTATAGAAAAAAAGTCATCTAGCCATCTCTCAATCGAAAGTCCCGGTATCAATGAAGTCATAGTTATACAATGCACGTGCGCAAATTTGAGCACCAATGACCATGACGTCATTAAAACCGACATGTAAATAACCGTGAATTTTATTAAATGGCATATTGAGATATGGCCGTTTTTATTCGTTTTAATGAAGTATGATGGGGGGTTTTCTATACATTACTTCGCGATTTGGGCCCGATAAAAAATATTCTAACATAATTATAATGCACAATGTTGTGCTTGGACTCCTCCTCTGCTTAGACCATTTTACTCAACAACGATAAGAACGTGGAGACAAAATCGTGAAATGAAAATAATTTCATTTTGTAATAATGTATGTATTGAAAAGAGTATGTATAAATGAAATTATTGTATATAGTATGAATGGTTCTCTAACCAATCTTTGCCAGGTTCTGATTAACCTGCAGGACAGGTGGACCAAATATTAGGCGCATTTTTAAATGTTATTTTACGTAATGTATGTTATTTTTAAATGTTCAAATATACCCAGTTTGCCTTGTATTATGTATGAGTACTGATAAAAGTCAGGAACTTGTTTGGGCTACCTTTAGATGGTCGAAAGTTTCAATTGATCATGAACCAATGTAAACCTATTATCAAGCATGTCAAGTATTTACACTTTGTTAGTATTCGTATTCATAATATCAAAAATAACCGCCAAAATGGACGCGGTAAGCCTATAGGATGGCGTTAAAGAGGCCAAAAACTTGTGTTCATTTCGTTACTTAGGGAGTATTCATTTAATACGGCAGGGGGATGGGGTGGGCAATTTAAGGGGGAATCCGATTTTTTTGTCTCCATACTTGAGGGGGGAATCTGAACTTTATTTCAACCATTAGGGAGGAATCCGAATTTGTGTTCACTTGCATTACAAAAAATTAAAAAATGAGAATATTTTGCAAATATTCAGACATAAATACGCATCAACAAACAAGAAACTTTTTATTATGTATTTTTCAGAGGGTTTGATTTTATTTTATTTTATTCAGCATATTATCACATTATACAAAAATAGGATTGCACGGAATACAAATATAACATCTATTAGAACTACAAATATACATACATTTATACAGCAAAACATTTAAAATGATAACATGCCAAGGATAACCCTTTAAGCTAAAAGAAACTTATTTCCAAAGGGGTCCTTATATTACAATTAAGAAAAGGTATGACCCTACATATATATTATAAAAACACCACTCTCACATTAAAACGGGAAATCTAAAAACTAGACATTCATGTGATTCAAAAGGTGAGTTTTTGCATCTTTTTAAAAAATGGATTTCAGTGAAATAGATTTAACATTGTCAGGCAGCCTATTCCAATCTGTGATTGCATTATAATAAAAAGAACAAGAAGTTGGGGTCTTGATCTTAGGCACTTGAAAAATAAAATCACTTCCCCTTGTGTTATAACGATGTAAACTTGAAAGTTTTATAAAATTGTCTTTCATGTAGTTTGGACATGTGTCACAAAAGATGTTATGAACATGGTTCAAACGGAGCTGTTCAGCTCTGGTATTGATATTCAATATACCAATTGATTGGAAATCAGCGAGATTTATATGATACATATAATCTTTGTTGAGGATGAATCTAATAACCTTGTTATGAGCACATTGTAATCGTTGTTTGTGATACTTTGAAGTTCCTTCATACCAGGATGAGATTGAATAATCAAAAAGACAACACCAGAGCTGAACAGATCATTTTTTTTACTTTCTGGTTAAAAAAATGTGCCTGCCTGTAAAGAAATTTGAGCCGAGAATTAACTTTCTTTATAAAGAACAATTTGCTCCCCATCCAAGTATTGATTTAGCTCAAGGCCAAGGTAAACAACAGACTGCTTAGATTCAATGACATGACCATCACTCAGTACAACTGAAAAATCGTTATGTTTGTTTACTTTACGCTTCGAACCAAAAAGGATCATCAGCTCAGTCTTGCCCGTATGCAAAGACAATTTGTTTTCAATAAGCCACTTATTACAGCTTTCCAGATTGGTGCAAAGAGCTTGTCTGATTTTGTCTGGATCTTTGTCGGAATACATTAAAGCACTATCATCAGCATATTGTACAAGTAAACAATTTACAGAGTTTGGCATGTCATTTACATAACATAGAAATATGTCCGAGAATACTGCCCTGAGGTACCCCACAGGTATTATGGTTAAAGGATCAGATTCCACACCACCATTCAGATTAACAATTTGCTCTCTGTTAGAAAGATAAGAATGAAACCAGGCGGTTGATTGGACACCCATAGCGGATAATGTGTTACATAAAATTTGGTGATCAACGCTGTCAAACGCCTTTTGGATGTCCAATAAGATAATGCCGGTGAAATAGCCAGAGGCCACTTGTTTTCTGATATGATCTTGCAAGTGGATAAGGCATGTGTCTGTGGAATAAACCACTAATGATCACTTACAAGTTACACCATACCGAATGACCCCATATTGCTGGATCTTATGCATATTATTAATGATAACTTACAAGTTACACCTTACCGAATGACCCCATTGCTGGATCTTAGTATGACTTATAGCACGAGGCAGCGTAGCTGCCGAGTGCTATAAGGAATTAATAGCACTCATCGACAGTGACTATTTTAGTGATGATTTATGTGGCAGAGCTCTACCCTACACACCAGATACACACCACTTTCACAATAGGACACCTCTCACTCACCCAGACTTAGACAATCATCTCCTATTAAACACACACACACTAAGTTGGGTAATTACAGTGCTGTAATTAATCAGGTTATTTACGATGTCAAATTTACAGCATTCTGAAGCTGTACAATAAGTGAAATTTGTGGAATTCTGGATTGGCTGTGTATGTGCTATTATGCATATTATTACATACTCGTATAACATTATCAATTGCTGACTTTGAAGTATCAGTAACCCTAGTTGGGGTATGTATTAACTGTTTAAACCCAGACATAGATAGCATGTTTTTGTTTTTATAATCATTATCAGCAGAGCGGAGACTGCACATGTTCATATCGCCTAGAATATCAGAGTCATTGGGTAGTTTAGTGATTACATGTTCCAACTTCAGAGTAAATTCAGGCTCAGATTGAGTTTGAGAGCGGTAACACACACCTATAATGATTGGTTTAGTTCTTGGTAACAGGATTTCCACCCAGATGGCTTCAAAATTATATAGCATCGTGAACGTAAATCTAATCTTTGGTTATAGGCAAAAGTTGAATCCACATAAATACAAACTCCCCCTCCTCCTCTGTTCCGATCATTACGAATAACTGAAAAACCAGGAATTTCAATCTCACGGTTGGTGATAGAATCGTCAAGCCAACTCTTAGTTATAGCAAAGACACTAGGTTTTATTTCAGAAGCAAGAAGTTTGATTTCAGAGATTTTTGGAGGGAGCGATCTAGCGTTTAGGTGTATACAATGAAATCCTTTTCTGTGAATTTTATTGTAAATGTCATTATCAATTAAAGATGGCATAATTGTCTTTGGCGTTGTATTAGTCTTGGTTGAGTCATTAGGATTAACACTGTCTTTCTCAGTTTCTTCTGAAACCCGTATTCTGTACATCCAAAACACAAAATATAGCTACAAGCATGAGGTTTGATATATTTAGTAGACCAATTACTACTAGTTTACCGTTAGACATAGTTTATGTACCATACACAAAATGTTGAGTATTCTTAAACATTAAACAGTAATCACATAATTCATGAAAACAGCTTTGACCCTCCTAAAATATGATTTTCACGATATCAACCTCAAGCAAACCAAATTTAGAACATGTACCCGTAGTAAACTATTAATTTATAAAATACAGTGTTATTGTTCACATCAGGTTTTTATGCAGAACACTAAAATTGTATGTATGACAAGTATATGATGTTTACAATGCTTCTTTAAAATGTGCTATTTTGCACTCACTATCTATGCTTAGTACCCAGTTGATGCAAATGCAAAAATGCTTTATGCCTACAATATTTTAAACATTATTTTGCAATTTGTCCAAGTTATTTTTAAGTGATGATAATGATCATGTTGATATGGAATAACAGATTGGGTATCTATTTTACTTTACTACTAAATGTATTTCCAATCATCATTATTAACAAACTTGGTGTAATAATACTCAAAAGCAAAATTGAATGGCTTAATTTTGGTTGATATGTATATAATTATCATAAACAAGATCGTACATTGTTTTATAGTCTATTTGAGGGCTGGTCAAAAAGTGTCGTTCCCTCAAATCTGGGTGAGACGTGCTTTGTAATTTGTTTACAAAGGAAATATTACGTATTTTATTAAAAGATATATGCATTTGGCGCAATTTTGTAACATTTTTGTCCCTGAAATCCCACATTTTGCCACCTGATACACCTGTTTAATTGTATATGACATACGTCTTTGTTTTTTGACAGAGAACATGTCCAATCATTTTAGAAAAAAAACCAACAGATTGTGAAATCTTTGTTTAGTTGTTATAGCCATGTCAAGTTTGCAGATGAGAAGGTATATGGTATGATACTGTAATTAAATAATAAAAGAATGATTTGAAAATTAAGCCTATGATCTCAACACAATGGTTTGACATACCTCGAATTTTCGACCGATTACATCGATCTTCATCTGGAGACTGGCAACTCAGATTTGGGGTCAGTGACCTTTTGGACACGTGATCCCAAAATCGGGTCGAACACTCTTGGGAGATTGTATCGGCCCCGTCCCTGTTGGGTGACGGCTGGTTTACTCGGATGTGGATGGCCCCCTTAGAATGCTTTTATCTTGTACTCAGTATTAAGAAGTATACATGCACTAAATAAAAGTTACGTATTAAGATAACACGACCAATATTACCCATGGATGATGTTGTCTTTTTTACACAATGTACAGCCTGTTGAGAATGTTCATTAGGGCCTATACATGTAGGCACTGTGACTAAAATACATGTAAACATGTATTGTGAAAATTGTTCACTAAAAAGTCAAGAGGGGAACCCGAATTATTTTCTTCATTATTTAGGGGGAACCCGAAAATTTTGACAGAAAATAGAAAGTTGATGATCCAAGCGTATGAATGAACGGGGAAATAAAATGCAACGCATATTGAATTGAACGGACATCAATTTTGAACAATTAGGACGAAAAACAGATATTGACGCATTGGGTGAAACAATGAGCGTGTTTGGGGAAGAAACCGCTAAGAATCGGTAAGTTTGCCCAGTAGAAACAGGCAGAACCCGCTAAAAATCAGTATTTTTGGTGATCCCAAAAACCTTCACAAACCAGGTTTGGAACCGGTAAGAAACGGCAAGAAACCCAATAGAAACAGAAAGGCGATTCATCTTAGCGGTTTGTGCCGTGAACCGTGTTACGCTTGGTTATACACATTGTGAAGCCATCTTTTTCAGGTGCGGTGGCATTGTTTGGTATAACAAAAGGCTAAATGTCGTGGCCCATCGACTAGGATCGATAACTTAGCGGTAACTTAGCTTTTCGCGAGTAGAAACAGGGGGGATTAAAAACTTACCGATTAATCTAAGCGTTTAATCAGGGGTGTGCCTCTCAGCTTGCCGATCGGGTCCACTTTTAAATTAAAATTTAGTCAGCATAGAATTGATGGCGCTATACTGATAAGGCGTGATTGTAGCAGACGATGGTAGACACGAACGGTCGTTAATTTTGAATTTCCATTACTTTCAATGTAACAATGGATTTTTCCCGGGATTTTGATTATATGACCCCATAAAATTCATCACACGTTGGAACTAAATTATTTCATTCAAAAACTGCTGGAGTTGGATAACCAACTCCAGTGTCAGTATCATTTTTTGACAGCAAGCTGTGTGTAAATCTACCGCGTGCACAGCGCCACCAATTCTATGCTGACTAAATTTGACGTCATACGCCGGTCACCGACGCATTCCAGACGATTATCATAATTTATTCAAATATTCAAAAGGACCGTTTTCGCTACGTACGTTAGTATACGACTTTCCTATCCCAAAATTAATAGTATCCCTGGTTTAGCGTTTACTTTGCAGCGCCCCAGTAGAAACACGCTCGTAGAGGTCCGAAGGTATCGAATGTGTAACTGACAGTACAAATCGGATTTTTGTTATAAATTTTTTTAAATCAAATAAAAGCACCCGTATTAACGCATAGGGATAAATGACCGGACGGCATATATACGCGCGACATGAGTCTCACCAGAATATAATCAATCAATAATTCTGCCCATTTTAATTAATGCTTTAGCTCAACAACATTGCAACCCTAAACGCAAGAACGATTAGGAACACAAACAAACAATTTGAGCTGTGTGCTTTAGCTCAACAATATAAAGTTGACATTATTGGAATCCAAGAGCATCGGATAGTTCATACAGATGAACAGATAAGATATGATAATATCATAGAGGGCTACCAACTTGTCACAGCATCTGCTACTAGAAATAGACAAGCGGGTAGACAAGGAGCTGCAGTGGGTGGAGTTGGCATCTTGTTAAGTCCACGTCGAGCCCATAACGAGCCATATCCTCAATCTGCTATATAAGCGCAACACCAGAACCACACATTCTGGGGCTCAGGAGAATCATCGAAGGTATACATTCCAATAATCTCTCTGCAGTCATAACATTCATCGACTTTAAAAAGCCATACATCGTATGAAAATGATCAAGATACTCAAAGCATACGGTATCCCACAAGTTATAACAGATGCAATTGATGAAACTTACAGAAACACAAGTTATATCACCTGATGGCGACACGGAACTGTTCGACATCCTAGCAGGAGTACTCCAATGTGATACCCTTGCACCCTACCTATTCATAATCATCCTTGATTATTGCTTAAGAATAGCTATCAGTGGGAGAGAAGAGGAACTGGGATTCACCATCAAGCCTAAACAAAGACGAAGAACAGGGCCAAAGAAAGACACAGATCTTGACTTTGCAGATGACATAGCGTTATTTTCTGACACTGAGGGGCAGGCACAGAAGCTGCTGAAATACTCGTATGTTGAGGAAGCAGAACTCAAAACTGGGCTCCACATGAATGCCAAGAAAACCAAAGGCATGGTATTTCTTCAAACACAAAGGGTACAGCTAAAAACCTCTGATGGAAGTAACCTTGCATGCCTTGACAACGTAGAGGACTTCAAATACCTGGGAGCTTGGGTAGGTAGTATAGCCAGCATGACATAACAATACGTAAAGCACTTGCCTGGAAGGCCTGCAATGCTCTGAACAAAGTGTGGAAAACTAGCCTCTGTCGAAAAATAAAAATCAGACTTTTCCAAGCTACTGTTCAAAGTGTTCTACTGTATGGAGCTGAAACATGGACCATCACCAACAGATTGAAGACATCTCTAGATGGATGCTACACGAGAATGCTGAGAACTGCACTCAACATCTGTTGGAAACAATTAGGTACCGAACAAAGACCTGTATGGAAACTTACAAAAGGTATCAGTAAACATCACAGATCGAAGGATGAGATTTGCCGGGCATTGCATGAGAAGAGAAAATGTGATAATATCTGGCCTTCTGCTATGGAGACCCAAACACGGCCGCCCAGCCTTAACATACTTGGACACCTTGGCGAAAGACACAGCACTGAATGATGAGGAGATGAAAGCAGGGGCGGATCCAGGGGGGTGCTGCGGTGGCTGCAGCACCCCGGGGTATGAAGAAGAAAAAAGAAAAAAGGGGAGAAAGAAAAAGGAAAGGAGGAAAAGGAAAGGAGACAAAAAAGGAAAGATAAGAGAAGAAAAGGAAACGGAAAAGAAAGGCAATATTGGGGCTATAGAACAAGAAAAGGGCCTGATCAATTGCATTTTTGGGGGATCGTCTTTTCACAGCACCCCGGGGTGCGACCATCCTGTATGCGCCCCTGGATGAAAGCATGCATGAGAGACAGAGGAATATGGCGAGCCATCACGAAGACCGATCGAGATCGACATAAGTAGTAAGTAAGTAGTAATTAATGCAAAAATAACACAATATGAAAAGTTAACATACAAAGGCGTTTACCATGTTTACTGGGAAAATGTGTCCAGAGCCATTTTTATGTTCCATTTTACACACGCACAATATGTCAAATTAAACAATTCTCGATGAACAGATGATGAAACAAGCGGTTGGAGACAGCACGACCTTCGCCTGTTTACTCCAGCAGATTATGAGATTATATAGGGTCCCACGTTATGAACTCGCCTTCCAATAGAATGTTCTGTTACACTTTTTAGATTCATGCTGTCATATTCCTTAAATATTTTTAAAACCACAAAAGCTATCTCAACAAATTCATTTCATTATGTTCCCATCCCTTAACACTTTTGGACCGGTGATTTTGACATTTCATCGGTAATAAATCATCTAATATTTTGTCAACCGCTGACTATGTGGTCCATTTTTAGGGTTATGACAGTTAGTGTATGCCTTTGGGGCATAATGATGTCATTTGCAGTCTTTTAATTGGACCACATAGTGGGAAATAGACACATCCTTAGAAGATTTATAACCAGCGAAATGTCAAATCACCGGTCCAAAAGTGTTAAGGAAGTGAGAACATAATGGTAAAAGCCCATCTGCCTTTGCCTTTCAAAATGACATTGGTATAGCTGATACAGATGGGGAGACACATCTGTTTGAAGTTTGTGGACCAGGGATGGTGCCGGAAGGAGTGCCACCGGAAGGGGTGCCACCGGAAGTGGTGCCGCCTGTACAAACTCAAGTGGGATAATCCCATGCTTTGTTCTTTTTACAATAAATAGTCATACCCTAATGTTACAAACACCAATCTGGTCCCATTTTAAAGGATACTTAGGGCGTGTTCACACTATAGCTAGTTTTCTCCACGACCCGGGTCGGACCCGGGTCGAACCCGGGTTGAAGTCTAGTGTGAACAGAAAAATAGGCTCAAACAACCGACCCGGGTCGAAAATTACAACCCTGCGAAAGTGAAGGGTAGAACCCGGGTTCAACCCGGGTCGACTGTAGTGTGAACAGAAATCGCTGTTCGACCCGGGTTGCAAACCTGACTGCTAACCTCTGACCGTAGTTGTTTACGTCAGTTTTCAGCTTTGCTTCGCACGCTCTCGTCTGCCTTTGGTTCTGGTTGAAATCTTTATCAAATTTGTCAAATTGGCAAATAAATGGAGTCAAATTGAAACGGAAGCCATGATAGAACTCTGGGCGGATGAGACTGTGCAAATTAGTTTGAACTCAATGATCCACAATAAGGATATTTACGCCAATACATCGTAACATTGAGCAACATTGAGCAATGTCAAAATCAAATCAAAGCACTCCAGAAAAAATTCACAGATAATGAAACACATAACAACAAGTCTGGAACCAAAATCTTTCTTTGGATTTGCCAGTGTTTTAGAATATAGACTGCATGCTATGTTCTGCACCAGATATCTTGTTTCAGACCAGCGTACAGAATCCCTACATACGTATTTCATAAACTTTTTAGCTTAAAAACAGTTTGAGATCAAGCTTAAATATCCAGTTAAAAAACCAAAAAAAAACCCACGGCCAACACTTGCAACAAACAGAGTTTGACAGACATAGCGCTCTAGTGTGAACAGAAAATGAATTATCGATCAATCCGGGTTCGACCCGGGTCCGACCCGGGTTGAGGAAAAAGCTATAGTGTGAACACGCCCTTAGTAGTCTTTAAGTATGTGGTTCAACAGACTTGTCAACTAATTGTAACAACTAATTAATTATGGATAAGACCATGATCATCAGCTCTCTTCCTATTCGCTACTACACAGTCAACATGAATAATCAGCCTCAATTTACCGGATTTATAAAAATCCATAATTCTACTATAACACAATGCCTTTTTCCTCTTCTTACATAATTTTGGTAGTAGTTTTTCGGCAGTTTCTTGATTTGCTGTGATAAAGTTTCCATATGTCACTGTTGGATTTTCATAGGTGTCGTTTAGTAGTGTGTATTTGTTTCTGACTTCGACAGAATATTGGTCTTGCAGTTCTGAATCTAGAACAAGCTTATTCCAGTTGTATTTCTCTGTCTTTTGCTTGGTTTTGCTGTTTGCTCGTGGGCTTACTCTAATCTTTGAGGTCACTATTCTATGATCGGATCCAATACTTGCAAACGAATTGTAGGCTTCTGTGTTCAGAATACTAATTTGCCATTTCTTTCTGATCAGGAGGTAGTCAAGTTGTGGTCTGAGTCCACTTGATAGAATACAGGTCCATAGTGTTGTTACTTTCTTTTGGAATCTGGTATTTGTAATAACTAGGTTATTTTCCATTGCAAACTCTTCCAATATTTCCCCGTTCCTATTTGTGGTTTCATGGTAGGCAAAAGGAGCAATGTCGTTACCAATTCGAGCATTAAAGTCCACAATTACTGTCAAGAGGTTATGGGCCGGTACTGATTTGGTAGTTTCTTTCAGCTCGTCATAGCCCAGATAGCAAGACTACGTTGGGCCAACGTTGGCAATGGTCGGCAAGGGCGCGGTCGGAAAGCCAACGTCCGGGCTAACGTCAGGCCAACGTCGAGTTTTAACAGGATTTTATGTCGGTAATTGGTTGGCAATTCAACGTTAAAATGACGCTGGTAATTGGTCGGTAGGCGACGGTCGGAAAGCCACCGTTGGCCCAACCACATTAAAAACACCAATGATATTAGAGATGTAAGATACAGCGTGTCCCAAAAAACTGGGTTCAAAAGTTTGCGAGCTTATTATTAATAACGAAATAAGTAGGAAACATGCATCGATAGATTGTATTTAAGAATATCAAACAAAATAAACCTGACCTTAATTAGGTAAATTCAGAGACCAATCCAATGTAAACTTTTTGAAATACAAAGATTTGAATAAAGCGTGGTCAGAACCCATTTGTCCCGATTTAAAGAATAAACCATCCTTGCGATGCATGAAACTGTGCGCTATGTGCAGTATTCCCGGCATGGGGTTTATTCTCCGAAAGAACTTAACAATAACTCGGACTATAACATTTTGTTTTAATGTTTATGTAAATAATGAACTTGTATTATTGCAATATGACCGAGATAATTTTATTTACTGTCTAAGTCTTTGTGAAGAATGAATGCAAAGGCAAAACGTTGATAAAGTCACAACAATGCGCAATTGCAACACATCGGGTGTTCCTTGAAAAGTGGGACAAATGGGTTTTGACCACGCTCTATTAAAATCTTTGTATTTTAACAAGTTTATGTTGGATTAATCACAGAGTTTAACCAATTAAGGTCAGGTACATTTTGTTCAATATCCTGAAATATGAACTATCCATGTTTTCTACCTTTTTAGTTATAAGCTCGCAAACTTTTGAACCCAGTTTTTGGGACACGCTGTATATTATATAGTTAAATAACATGTTAATCGAAGTTACAGAACGGTAGTGACGTATGTAGCTCTGCTGCATCGCCCAGAATTCCCATTACAAGTTATCGGTTCATTACCGAGAGGAAGTGATGTATATAGCTCTGCTGCATCGCCCATGAATTATCATTATTTGCCCACCCCGTGTTTTATATCTGGAATCGAAGGTCTAGAAACACATATCTACCAACATTCTCTTTATGCAGTCACCCGATCGTCTATGCCGGTGTGTGTGGTGTGTAACGATTGGGCCAACGTTTTGCCAACGTTGTACAGCGTCAACCAACTGACGTTGTGCAAACGTTGGCTTGCCGGACAAAATTACGTTGGCCAAACGTCACTTGTTGACGTTGGACCAACGTAATTTTGTCCGGCAAGCCAACGTTGGCCCCGAGTCTTGCTATTTTAGAATGTTGGGCCAACGTTGTGCCAACGTCAAACAACTGACGTTATGCCAACGTTGGCTTGCCGGGATAAATTACGTTGGCTCAACGTAGTATTGCTATCTGGGAGTAGTCTCTTACTTCACCTTCACTTGCCACATTGGTGGGAGAGTATGTAGAACCGTGTAGTTTGTGGATTGCCATTGAAGGTTGCTTGAATGGTTCTGGTGCTTATGTAGAAGATTGAGGATATGTCTCGTTGGGCTCATGGACTTAACAAGATGCCAACTCCACCCACTGCAGCTCCTTGTCTATTTCTAGTAGCAGATGCTGTGACAAGTTGGTAGTCCTCTATGATATTATCATATATTATCTGTTCATCTGTAGAACTATCCGATGCTCTTGGATTCCAATAATGTCAATTTTATATTGTTGAGCTAAAGCACACAGCTCAAGTTGTTTGTTTGTGTTCCTAATCGTTCTTGCGTTTATGGTTGCAATGTTGTTGAGCTAAAGCATTAATTAAAATGGGCTGTATTGTTTATTGATTATGTTCTCTTTTTTATCTTATGGGTGAGACTCATACTATGTCGCGCGTATGCCGCACGGTCATTTATCCCTATGCAGGTGTTTTTGTTTGATTTAAAAATGTATAAAAAAATCCGATTTGTACTCTAAGTTACACATTCGATACCTTCGGACCTCTATGAGCGTGTTTCTACTGGGGCACTGCAAAGTAAACGCTAAGATTTATCGGTAAGTTGTTAATCCCCCCTGTTCCTACTCGCGAAAAGCTAAGTTACCGCTAAGTTATCGATTCTAGTCGATGGGCCACGACATTTGACCTTTTGTAATACCAAACAATGCCACCGTACCTGAAAAAGATTGCTTCACAATGTGTATAACCCAGCGTGACACGGTTCACGGCTCAAACCGCTAAGATCAATCGCCTTTCTGTTTCTATTTGGGTTTCTTGTCGTTTCTTACCAGTTCTAAACCTGGTTTGTGAAGGTTTTTAGGATTACCAAAAATACCGATTCTTAGCGGGTTTGCCTGTTTGAGTGGAAAAACACTCTAAAAGGAGTGAAAGTCGATTTTATATGACAATGTTCCACTCTATTGAGAGTGAAAAATTAAATTTCACCCTCATTTTAGAGTGGACATTTTTCACTCTAAAAAGGGCTGTCCTGCGTTTCACTCCCTTCACTTCTTTTCGAGTGAAATTCCACTCATTCCACTCGTTTTACTGAGAGTCTTTCACAAACCAGGTTTGGAACCGGTAAGAAACCGTTTTGTGTAGTGAACCGTGTCACGCTGTATTATACACATTGTGAAGCAATCTTTTTCAGGTGGGGCGGCATTGTTTAGTATTACAAAAGGTCAAATGTCGTGGCCCATCGACTAGGATCGATAAACTAAGAGCGACTTTTCACGAGTAGAAACAGGGGGATTAAAAACTTACCGTTTAATCTTACCGTTAACTTTGCAGAACCCCAGTGGAAACATGCTCTAAGAGCGTGTTTCTACTGGTGAACATACCATTAATTACCGGTAAGTTTGCCCAGTATAAACAGCCAGATACCGTTAAGAATCGGTATTTTTGTAACCGCAAAAACCTTCACTGACCAGGTTTGGTACCGGTAAGAACCGGCAAGTTTCCCAGTAGAAACAGCCAGCCGATTAATCTTGCCGTTTACCCTGTCACTCTGTATTATTAACATTGTGAGGCAATATTTTTCAGGTGGGGCGGCATTGTTTGGTATAACAGGTCAAATATCGTGGCCCATCGACTAAGATCGCGGTTACTTAGCAGAAGTGGCATGGAACCAGGAGGCTGACGACGCTCAATCTACATGTACATTGAATCATACGATATTCTAGTAAAAAACATCAAATGCTTTGTTAGAGAGAACTTCCATATTGCCATTGGTTGGTTGCTTCTGAACATTTCGGTAAAGATCATCAAATGCCTTGTTAAAGAGAACTTCAGGCATTCGTTGCCATTGGTTGGTCAAATTGCCATTGGTTGGTCATTTCTGAACACACCGGTAAAAAATACCCAATAGATGCCTTGTTAACGAGAACATCCAGCTAATCAGGCGAATCGTTACAAATTTCCATTGGTGGGTCGTTTCTGAACACTCCGATAAAGAACAATAGATGCCTTGTTAAAGAGACAAAGAGAACATCCTGCTAATGTGACAGGCAATTCGGTACAAATTGCCTTTGGTTGGTTATTTCTGAATATTCCGCTAAAGAGCAGTAAATCCCGTGTCAAAGATAGAATTGTGCTATCAGGCAAATTGTTGAAATTGTTGAATGAGTTTAAACCATATATTGTTTTCTGATTGTTACGTCATCGTTATGCCGTTAGCCTCATGACATCCAGGGTGGTCTCTTCAAGACAGTTTGCCTTCCAGTTTACATATTCCCCTTAATTTCTATGCATGATTGATATGTTTGATGCATGTTTTAATTGCCATTTATGGCTGGTTATCCTAATAAGTTGTACATTTCATTCATGTTGGTCTATTGAGAACTCGTTTAGCGGGTTATTTGATCCGAAGCTAGCCAAATACTATGTTTCTCGTTTTCTCACTTGATTTTTTCGAGTTTTGCGCAGCCGGCTACTATCAGGTTGAATTCTTAATGGTTGTCCCACATCGTGTAGTAGTCCTGTTTGGGCTTCCGTCAATCGGTAAGTTTGTTTGTTTTTTGAAAAGGCAGAGGGGCGGTCAAGCGCCCTCTGCAGTCGGTCCCTTGTGTGGCGTGAAGTGGGGGTCGGGCGGAGTCAGGGCGGGGGCATTTACCGCGTCACCAATGTTTGCGGTGACTGGGTCTTGCGTCGCGGAGACCATGGGAAGTGTTTTGGCCCCGGATCCATCCGGCAGCTCATTTCTGTCATGTCCACGGTGTGTTCGTAGTATCCACCGTTGTGTTGTTCCTTGCATATGTCATGTCTACGTCGTGTTCGTATATCCTGTTGTCCATTAGTAAATGATAAATGTAATAAACACAACACCAACAGTAAGTCCCCCTCTCAACAGTTCGTCATAACATCGCAGGGTAAAACATTTTACCAATAAAACTTAGTTAGAAATAATCCTATGACTGTTTCCTAAGTGTTGTTTGAAAAAGAAAGATGTCAACTACTTCATGGCTGAATGCATGATATAAATTGCCCGCTTAGAAGCGCTATTAATTCGCTCTGGTAAACCTATTGTTATCAATACTTCGAGAGGATTACCCAGTGCATATCTAAATTCGGGGCTAACTGCATGGGTAAGTTTCCATTATGTTGCAAATTACATCTACGCTCATGCGTGTAAACTACTCAATGAGCGTTGCAATACTCTACAGCCGGTTGGTTGCACACAAGAATTATGTCATAATAGCAACCAGCTTGGATGGAAGCAAGGCGAATATTTAAATTGCTAAGCGGGCCTTGTAACCTAATGAGCTCAAATGGAAGACAAAAACATCTCCAAAAAAGACTTAAATTTGACCTCAAGATCATTCGTGAAAATGAAAGTTCAGATTCCGCGGGAGTTTAACTCGGTTTTAGCACCGAGAAAGTGCGCGGTTCACAATTGCGAAGTTCGTTTCGGTAATAATTGCCCTTTTAACGGTTATTCGGCTAAGAGGCGTTCCGATCATAAAGTTGATAAGCTTCTACAATGACGCCTCTGTTGTGAAGAAATTAATGTAATCTGGTATGTTGGCCAGAATTAACTAGGCTCCCATGATCTGATGTTTCCTCACAGTGGCGTAACCAGGGGGTCGACCAGAGGAATCATGGAATTATAATGGTCAAAAGTACACATACAGATGAAAAATGTTCACGCGCTGCGTGCATATGTGTCCCCAAAATGCAATATTCTTTGGTACGTACAAGCTTGTTTAGCGCCAAAATGTACCTCAATCGTGCCAAATAAAGGTGTTAGGTCCAAAAAAAATCGCACGCTACGCACGCATTTCTAGACTCAGAAAATCTTTTTGGTTTTTGAATTTTCGAAATTTCATTTCTCGCCCCCCCTCCCAATATGAATAACCTAGCTACGCCACTCCCCTCCCGCGGAGAATCTGTCATCAATCATTTCAATGTTGATCTAATTTACTTTACACTAGATTTAGAGTCTTCGCCATACTTTAATTCAAATTGATAACAGTTTGTATGCATGTATCTATTTCATACTTGATCCCCCCGTCCGAACCCCAAACCGCGGCGATGATTTTTTTCGTACATGTTCCTAGTGAAATTCACTTTATTCCGTTTTGATACGGAATAAAGCAAAATTCACTGAATAAAATGATATTTTCAACAAATCAACTGATTTCACTAGGATCATAATTAGGGACCGTTCATTATTTCTTACGGAGGGGGGGGGGGGGGGGGGGGCGGTAGCTGGAAGAAAGCAACAACCAAAAAACACATGACCCCCCTTCCCTAGATACTAAAATGTTATGACCCCCCTGGAATGACCACCTTCCCTTTTTTTACACACACATGGCCTATAATTTAAATACAAGCATACACAATTGAAGTCCCGGTGGATGCAATAACTTAGAACTTTAACTTGGCACTTTATTGCACCCATTCCTTCAATTATAAATATTTGAGAATAATACCCAAAATAATACAACAACTATATTATTATACACACTTGTGATTTTTGTGGAGTAAAGTGTATAATTAAATTATTAATTTATCAGCATTGGCATGTTCTCCGCATGGGCGGCGGCGTAGCTAGGTTTTTCATATTGTTTGGGCGAAAATTAAAAATTAACCGACAATACTTTTACAGACTAAAAAATGTGCGGGTAGCGAGCGCAAATTTAATATGTTCCCATGATTCAGGTCTATTTTGGCTTTAAACGTGCTTTGAAACGCCGAAAATCTTTTTTGTGGGCACATGCGCGCTTAGCGAAAAAAATAGCCATATTTGTACTTTTGTCCGTCATAATTTCATGATTTCCCTTGACAAATGATGCCTTGGCGATCGCCCCTCTGGCTACGCCACTGTGGGCCCCGGGCTGTGGGCATGCTGTCAGCGTGGGAATGCAGCGTGAGCACCCCCGGCCCCGCCTCCGGTAGAAATTATGAACAGTCACTTTTATAATTAGAGAATAATACGAATTCATTACTTCATGAATAATCGCGATAGCTGCGTACCATGTGCGTTCCAATCAAATTAATCGTTAGATGAGAACGCGCACGCCGAGCGCGGGTTACTAATAATTGCCCGAAAGTACTGCGCCAAAGTGTTCCATTGTTTTGCTCACTAACCGACCAATAAAATTAACGCCTCACGCCCCTAAACTGAATATTCAATGAGTTATGAGGAAACACGATTAAAGCTTATTTCTGATTGGTTGAATGATAAAAATGTTAATGAGGGGATGACCCGACTTGGACTGTTTCAATAACTAAGAAGGGGTGGACAAAATAAACAGAAAACTAATTAATTATTAGCAAGATTATATCGGTACAAATCAACGATTTAGATAAAATATGCATCTTTTTCAGTAATGAATGAGAATAATGACTGCTTAACAACTGTTTTCGTGAATTTGTTTTGAAATCCTCGGGTTTTGTTCTGGTCATTCGGAATTGTCCCTCGGGGGCTGGACAATTCCTCAGACCAGAACAAAAACCTCTGATTTTAAAACAAATGCACGAAAACAGTTGTTACGCAGTCATTATTCTCTAATTCATTACTTCATGAATAATCGCGATAGCTGCGTACCAAGTGCGTTCAAATAAAATAAATCGCTAGATGAGAACGCGCACGCCAAGCGCAGGTTACTAATAATTGCCCGAAATTACTGCGCCAAAGTGTTCTATTGTTTTGCTCATTGACTGACCAATCAAATTAAAGCCTCGCGCCCCTAAACTGAATATTCAATGAGTTATGAGGAACACGATTAAAGGTTATGTCTGATTGGTTGAACGATACAAATGTTAATGAGGGGGCGACCCGACTTGGACTGTTTCAATAATTAAGAAGGGAGTGGACAAAATAAACAGAAAACTAATTTAATAATTGTTTGCGCGATTATATCGGTACAAATCAAGGATTTAGATAAATATGCATCTTTTTCAGTAAGGAATGAGAATAATGACTGCTTAACAACTGTTTTCGTGAATTTGTTTTAAAATCAACGGTTGTTGCTCTGGTCATTCGGAATTGTCCCTCAGGGGCTGCGCCCCTTCGAGACAATTCCTCAGACCAGAACAACAACCTCTGATTTCTGAACAAATTCACAAAAACAGTTGTTACGCAGTCATTATTCTCTAAACAAAATTGTCGCAAACCGTCATCGCCAAGTGCACCACCGCCTGCAAAGAATTGTACGATAGAGGGCTCCCTATATTTTGGTCTATTTCCGCAGCCACTATCGAATCAAAAATGGCAATCGTTTCGTAGCTGTTTTGCTCATTCGAACACGACTTCCAGGTCCAGTGTTAAAGCCCTTTCACGTTTAAATCGTATCAAATTTATAGATTTAACTACACCTATGCATTTCAATCGTATGTTATCTTTCTTGACATTTGGAGATCTTCCTAGTAAAATAACTGTGTATGTATGAATCCCTCGCAGGAGAATTCAGAAGCCTTGGGAGGTGGTGTTGTGGTTCGAGAAGAAAGGTGACTATTTACTCGTATTTCCGTGTCCATCAAGTGGATATTAATATTATTGGTATAATGACTGTTATTGTTCACACTTTCATAGAAATAGATCATGGCTTAATAAGTATCCAAGCTGCACGCTGACGCTCGCAATCGATTGCAAATAAATCACATTCATTCAATTCATAATTTATATTTAATTTCATTAATAATTAAAATAATCACTCATCTGACTATCACTATTTCAGTTTCACTATGACTATATAATTGAAAGTATATATAATTATAGGTAAATTAATAATTGAACGAACATCACGAACGCAGTACAAAGACGAACGTGCCCGAAATTACCACGCGAATGGATGTGCACGCTTCACGCAATGTACGCGATACGCTGCTTAGTTGTGTTTGTTCAAATCATTAATTTACCTATACTAGGCTAGCTCGTTCACGTAGCGTAGTGTTGTCGTTCCTCCCACTGACTAGCGTGGAGAGTAGATCAGTGATCGTATCGGAACAAGACTGAGCCACCTCGGACTATCATCTGACTTGCAGATGATTTCTAACCCTCGAATCATTCATACTATAGACTAAATAGTCGGATTTATAATTGAACGAACACATTGAATCAGCGTATTGTCTGGACAGTACATTGCCTGAAGCACGCACAACCAGACATAAGCGTGATAATTTCTGGCGCGATCATCTTTGTGCTGTGTGCGTGTTGTTCGTTTAATTATTAATTTGACTATAAATAGCCCATTGCTGGTCGCTGCAGGCTCGCTAGCTTAAAAGTATCTCGGTGCAACCTTTGGTCGCCATTGGTCGCATCGAGCTACTAAATCGCAGTAGTACGTAGTCGCAAGTATTTCACGCAGACGACAACCTGGATAATGGCTACTGATTGGTATTGCTAATTTCGAGGCAAAATAACCTCACACCCCATTTGGTTGGAAAATTACGGTGTTCATTATAATAATTATTATTATTTAATATTATTAGTATTACGACGTCATGAGCGACCAATCTTTTGAGTTGAAATGAAGTCAACTGGCCGCGACTGGTTGTTTCCAGTCGAGCAATCTCTTGATCAATGTATCAGGATTTTGAATATGACGTAAAACTTGTCATAGGAGCGACTAAATCGTGAAGCGACCTTGGTAATGGTATGTTTTCAGCATCCTTGGCCTTCTAGTCCAAAACTCCCAAGTCCAAAAGGCAAAGTCGATCGAATTAGAGAATTTAAAGATATTGTATTAAGACCTTACCTGTGTAAAAAGTGTGTATATTTTTATTGTCTGACATAAAATGCTGGCGGTAGTATATATTTTTTTTTATTGTGGCGTTGTTGTTCTTCTACTATGCAAAAAATAATAATGTACTGCCGAACCCATGATCAAACAAACAGGGTAGGCCTACAGTCTAAATTAATATCACCAGTTTTTTAAAGTGCTTTTCCAATTTATGCTTAAAGCGTGTATAATACATTTAATCCGCTGCCACTATATAATACATCAGAATCAGTTCGCTTAGCTTACGTTGCTGCATATCAATATCATACAAAACCAATACTCACTGATAATTGCGCTCATTCCTATAGTCTAAGGCCACATAAAAAATATTATTTGATTCTCGTAGCCCGCCCGCCTCACTTTTGGCCGCCACATTTTTTTTTCATTTTTTTTTTAGTTCTATAAAAAACAGTGTAAAATGATAGTTTTCAGTCCAAATTTCGAGAACAAACATTTTACACACCCATTTTGCCGAATGTACATATTTCCATGAATTCTGGCAACAAATCCAAGCCCGGAAAGATCGCAAAACAAATTATCTTTTTATCGGACATGCCGCCATCTTTAAACAATTTTGCATAGGATCATCTTTAGTCGGAATTGTAACATTTGTGTTGTGGTCACGCGCGGCCGATAGCTTTTCACGTCGGCGATACGAAGTGAGAATACGTGGAGAAAATCACATTTTAGGGAGCATATTACTTTAGTATGAAAAATGCACAGTTAGTACAGATTTGACTAAAAAAATCATTTCAAATGAATCTCCACTATAGTATAGACCATTTCAAATTGAGATCGGAAATCTTCGGATAAACTGGTCACGTGGAGTAGGTGCATTGCGCGTTCTTCGCAACAGTTGATCGCATTCACAGCTTTGTCCTAGTTGGTTGTCCACCTAGTGATTTACTATGTTTACATACACGCGTGCACACATGAGAAGTAAAACGTGGAACGAGACTATTTTGGTTTTTTTATCAACAAAGGCGTTGACCGGCAAATGCCAAATGTATCGAGCAGACGGTAAAAAGTGAAAATTTTACCCCAAATCTCTTTCATTTCACCGTTTTTTGTTACTGAAATGCCACAACATCAACTTTGTGAGGGATACAATCTATCAGTCTATCACCAACCCCAGCGCAATCTACCACACGGGCAGATGGGTGAAAAACATGTTTGTTTTTCTCCGGCACATGGCCATGACCTGTGAGCTGACAGGTCATGTAACCGAGCGTCAAATCACTCGTCAAAGGATTCGGAAGCATTCGGAACTGATCGTATATTTTCGGATTTGAAACGGTCTATAAATTAGCATCAAATAATAGTGATTTAGCCGACAAGGTTGCTTTTTTTTTATTTAAGCTTATTTTAATTATTTTGTTAAAAATAAACCGTTTATTTTACGGGATTTGGGAAGGTGATTTTTGATCCCTGGACTCAACATTTTCTGGCGAGACTTTCCAGCACTAGTTAGCCTAAACTGAACTAGCTATTTGCTTATTTGGATACATATTGCAAGTGTACATGAAGGAATGGGTATCGTTGGCAACTGGACCTTCAATATCATATAATATCATCATTAAAGCAGTTGGTTACCATTGAAAATAGCATTGGTTCATTTCGAACAGAAAAAAGAAGGGGAAAAAACCTCCCTCCCTCCTCACTTTTCGAAGATGTGTGCTACAAGCAACGAATAAAAAAAAATTGTGGCCTAATTAATAATTGAACGAACGACACACACGCAGCACAAAAATGATCACGCCCGAAATTATCATGTTTATGGTTTTTGTGCACGCTTCACACAATGTACGCAATATGCTGCTTTAATGAAGTAGTAAGGTTTTTTGGCAAGACCAATATCAGATAGATTAAAAAACGTACGTTTTTTTTTCCAAGGTGACAGTTTCGCTGGTCAACAACCAGCTTTCTCAAAGCTACTGCTGCTTCAATGTTTTCATTCAATTATAAATCCGACTATTTAGTATCAGGTGAGGTACAGGTGCGCGAGCGGATAAGCATGCTGTACCATTATAGATCAGGGTTTTTTGATCAAAGCACAGAATTGTGGTTCAAGTCTCCCTGAGACAAAAAAAAGGTGGGTATTGTTATAGGGAGTAAACCCTAGCGCTTTACATCACGCGCAGTACTAATACATCAAGTTAATAACATGGTCATCTAACCTAAAAAAAGTATGGTCTCTCTGAGTCCTCTTTATTTACGTGCTTTACACAAGACTAAGCCACGTTACAGGTATACTATTTTATGTCAAAAAACACTGTTAATTAGTGTGCAATATTTTAAATTTGCACCGATTTTTGTTAATAATAATTCGGAGCTCACAGATTCCGATGCAGTCAATTTACACAGGAACGTGGACACTCCGCTCACACTGGTCACTCCGCTCACACTGGTCACTCATTTTTCTTTTAGTCCCACTTTGGACACCCAACTTTCAAATCCTGGCTATAAGGCCACTGACTGAGAGTAGGGGATCATCCCGGGTCTGTTAACTGTACAAAAATCTCATCTCTCTAGGTATCAGAGAGCTGCGACGTATCCCAAATGGAGTTTGTGGCAGTATCCGACAGATGCAGACACTTCGATGGTGACATCTCCAAACAGCTACCCATTTTATAAGACCTGGGTGGAGAGAGGCACATGCAGTAAAGTGGCTTTGCCCAAGAACACAATACGTTGGCCGCAGTAGGACTGGGACTCGAACTCGCCTTCTGGTTATGAGTGCGATGCTTATTCCGCTGGACCAATTATGCCCACTTGTATTGAATATGAATAACCCACAAAAATTCCATCAAATCCTGTACGGGGAGTTTGCCATGCGTCAGCTTATTGCGCTGCAAGCACGCATGAGAAGCGTAGTAAGACTTGCTGCAAAAGTGTGGCATTTTTGTTGTCAAGGCATCTCATTTTAAAATTGTCACGACACACATACAGGCGCCCGATGCATTTTTTGATGGCGTGTATGATGCGTATCTGTGACGTTGCTGAATATTTGTAATTTGGCGCAGCCCCCAAAATGCATGGCACAACGCAAGGGCTTGTGTTGCATTTTAATTTGTTTAGTTCAGCAATAATAAAAGTCTGACTTAATTTTTATCATAAAGTCATTAATTTTAAAACAATTCAAGATTCAAGATCGAGCTCTTTCCTTGATAACTACATGAGATAGCATTACAAAAAGCACAAGACCATAGTTTGTTTAGAAAAGTTGGTACGCTTCAACACCTAATGGCTGAAGTGTGCCTTCTGGGTCGCAACCTAAAATGTTAAGATTTTTAAACTCTGTGACCTATAAGCCCCCCCCCCCCCCCCCTTCAATAGATATTTTGTTTACAATACAAGCACCATTTCATGATTTATCTTCTCTTTTTTTAGAACACATCGTAATTCATCAGACTTACCAGATGAAATGTAAGTATTATCCAGGGACTGACTTTTGAAATTTCCAGTAGAGCATTCAATAAAAAAAAAACTTCTCTAGAATTTTGCATTGAATATGTGATGTTTTATAAGGGGAATAGGGATCCGAATTCTGCTTATATCTGTTTGTACTGCATCATACCTTCTTACAAAGGACATCCCATCTTTAACTTCCTTCTTAAACCCAATGTCCACAAGACCACAACCCCCAAGACTTGAATGGGCATTGTTGTACATTGTAAGTCGATGACACAACCCAAGTAAACTAGGAAATCACCCGGTTGGTCTATGTTGCTTTTTTACTGTTAGTTGTATGTACATAACGTGCAGCAATTACACTGTATTTTCGTAAGTCCAGTCGCAAGTAGAATAAGTATCTCTTATAATTTTGCTCATGGAACGCAATTTGTAGCGAATCGAATGTATCACCATGAATTTTGCAGGATCAACGATTGTAAAATACAGTTCCGAGATCATTATTTATTGACTATTTTAAATTTTTATGTAAATCTTGTGCTGGGCTGCCCAGGCTAAATTTTCGCAGACCTTATACAGGGCAAGTCAGAAACAATGGGCACTTTATTAGAGTAAGCGCCGCACAAATTCCAGGTTTGCATATTCAAATCCAATGATAGCACTTATTTGGCTTTCCTTCAACAACAAAAAAATGAATTCGAACATTGCGCCATAATGTTTTAATGTTTAATGTTTTAAAAACACTTTTAGTAGAACACAGTATTTTTAAGCCAATCCACGGAATAGTAATAAACACACAGTATTGTTGGGTGGCTAATCATGGATGCAAACCAATGAAACAAAAGAAAAACATGAACAGGCATATGAATGTTGAATACAAACTCTTAAAATGACCAGAAATTAATAGAACTGGGGAATTACGAGTAATAAAGCCTGGATTCAAGGGGAAGAAGTGAAAAATAGGCATTTCAGCTTATTCAGAAAGCGAACCTCACTAAGGAATGGCTTGATAATTCAACCATCCTGTGGATTTGCTTCAAAATTTGGGGCTTTACTAAAATTAGTATAGCATTTTATGGTTGATTTTTGAAATACTTCTTTTGAATGAAAGCCAAATTATAGGTCGTTAGAGTGCTACCGTTGGTTTTGAATATGCACACATACATTTTTTGTGACACCTTTGTTAAGAAAATACCCATTCTATCTGACTCACCCAGTATACCCAGGGTTTAGTGTACCATGCTGATGACTAAAGTTAAATTAAAACAGAGCTGGGATTCAAAGCATTCTTATTAATATCAAAGCTCATGCAACCGGGAAAACACCCCAAAATTAAACAAGTTTGACAGGGTGTTTTAAAAAAAATACACCCTTATTCTCAAGATAACACACACAGGCAATGGGCATATACAATGTATGCCAATTGCCAAACTTGAAGGTGACTACAGTATAATCAGTTAAATATTTTCTCGATCATTTTCAACAATTCCCACACGTCCTTTGCAGAGGTAATTAATTCTGTATCCATAAGCGATTTATGCGTAACTATCACAGCCGTATAGTGCAAGGACACCATATTTTATGGAATGCGGTGCGTTGCTACATTGATCATTGTGCATTCAACATTCAGATGAATGTCACTCTGACGTTCAGATCAAGAAATTATTGAACTGATTAATAGTAGTAGTACACACTGGAGACATAGTACACTGGTCTATGGATGTAAGATTAAGTCTTACATGTTATTGTAAGCACAGATGTTAGGGCATGTAGTAATAATTTCCTTGACAATTTCTATATCTCTGATTCTCCCTCATGCAGGAAGCGTGCTGCAGCTAAGCAACTGATAGAACGCTACTTTTTCCAGCTTGTCGATGGCTGTGGTAACACCAATTGTGCCAATAGAGACTGTGCTTCTAGTGGACATGTCCCCAAACCACTCGGTCGTAATGAGGCTGCCGCAAAGGCGTTAGAGCTCTTCAAATCAAAAGCCGCCCTGTGTGAGCGAGCACCTTGTAAGTTGGTGAAAAGAGGAGACGATGATGCCGATTCATCTGGGGCTGGTGTTTCGGGAACGGCTAGAGTGGTTTCGGCCAAGAAGGGCACAACTGCCGTTAGATCTGCCGTTGTCATGGCAACAGATATAGACACGGATGGTGGTGATGTAGCACCAAGTGTTACCAAGAAAACCAAAGCAGAACCTCCAGGTATGTATGATTGTAAAGTTTCATTCTTAAGAATATATTTGTGACCTGTCCATATTTTTGACCATGGTTCAGTTTGAAATAGAGCTGCAATGTATGTTTCTTGCATTGTAAACATTTAGAAAACAAGTAAAGAGAGTTTATACTCATCAAATTTTCTTGCAAAATGTTTCCATTTTGACCATGTGTTGATCATTATAAAGCTTGTATTAATTTAGTTACTCTTCCATAACCTCATTTTATGATAATTATATATGAAACTGTTTTAAGATACTTCTAAAGGTGAGAGCAAGACACAGAAATCGAGTCTATGGAGAGCAAGGTTAACCAACCAAAAGGATTTATGTGCATGATGACAATAACAATTGATCTGTGGTTGAACTAAAGTTGTGTCACTCGAGTTGACACATCTGTCAAAGCTCATCAATTTTTCCATTTTTGTGTTCTGTGTGGGATTGGGTAGTTTGAAATTAACATTTGAAGTTATAATCAGACATTATGTCTAGCAAGTATTAAATTTCATACCGTAATGAAAGGCACAATTATCTTTTTAATATAATAACGAATTGATTTGTTTATTTCTATTTCATTTATTTTTTCTATAGCACCCAAAGCAACCCACCTGACTGAGAAAATGATATCAGATCTAGTAGATGTATGCAAATCAGATGGCAATTATTCTCCACTAGTCAGAATTATTGGAGAAGTCTTTTCCGACTGGAGACTACTCAACAAGAGTTTTTTACTGGACAAAATCTCCAAAGTTCCTCTCAATGTAGATAAACAATTGTCTCAGAAGGAATTGGATAGGAATGAAGAGGAGAAGGAGACAGATGAGAGTAGCAATACACCGGGATCGTCGACTGGAGAAAGCAGTACTACTTCAAGAACTGAGAACAGTGATGAGCAACTAACAGTGGACGTTGTATCAGTACAACGTGTGTTTGCAAATCTGTACGCTATAGATGAGGACCGAGTGCAGAATGCTCTTCTCACTGCATTTACTACTCTTTCACAGCTGATAGAAGTGGACATTCGTTGGGTGCCCCTATTTGCTACAGATGCGGACCATCTTAACGTCTTTGTGATTATGATGGAGAATGAAATGTTGCAGAGTCCCGAATACCTTGATGTTGCCTTCCCTATCTTCTGTCGTGCCGTGAGTCAGCTGTCTCAAGTAGCCCAGGTCAGGTTAGCCAGGATCTGGTCACATTTTACACCAGAAAACCTGTTGAGGAAACTTCAGTGGCTTCAACAGTTGATTTCTTTCAAAGTGTTGAGCGACCACGGAGGAATGTTTCGCGTAAGATCAACCGTCAATGAAGATGACTCGATATGCTCTGCCACCAAGGTGATGAGAATCATCTACTATGCCAGTATTGTTGGTGGACAGCTTACTAAAAAGCCATCTGTCATCGCGGAAGAAGAAGAATTTGACATATCTGAAATCCTTGGGGCTGTAGGACATGAGAACAAGGAAAAGAAGATCCCAAAGGAAGACCCTTTTGCAACTGAATTGAAAGTCAATGCGTTAGATTGTCGCAAGCCACTCATCAGTTTCAATGAATTTTACAATGAACCATTGAATGAACAGATTGAAATAGACCACGATTTCACATGCTACAAGAAAGAATCTGAGGGACTCTTCTCTTTTCTCAATTTTCCGTTCATTTTGTCACCAGCAAGTAAAAACACGGGTCTGTATTATGACAATCGTATACGCATGTACAACGAACGTAGACTTACGGTGCTGAATAGTCTAGTGCAAGGGGACACTTACAATCCATATTTGAAACTCAAAGTACGCAGAGAACATGTAGTAGATGACTCGTTAGTCAGGGTAAGTATTTGAGTAATAGTTTTATGAATGACATTTATTGAGAAATTAAACCATCAGTGAGACATTTTTGGCACATCATACAGAGCCCAGTATACTTTGAGGATTCACAATATTGGAAGTGAATGTGCAGAAATCTGCCAATATAAAAAGGACGCTGGTAACCTTGTACATACTGTATTATAACTCATTTAAAAAATCCTGTCATTTGACTGGTGGATACTACATCACGTGACATGAGGATTCAAACACTGCACAATTTGTAGATGTGTGTTCCTGGGTTTTTAGAACAAGCCTGCACACAACACGCATCAATTTGAATTTCCATACAGCACTTGTAAGAAAAAAGATTACACACTGGTTCTAAAGAAATCAGTAAAGGCAAATTATTTGTGGAAATCGTAATGTACATTTTGTATTGTTTGAAATTTTGGGTGAAATTAACAATTGCGTCTCGTAGAAATATCAAATTGTATAGGGGTCCCCACAAACATTGATATTGAAGCGCTCTATGAACTGTTGCAATTTTAATGAGATGAAGTCTATAGCCTGAATTAAGGTCACACACACACTGAATTGTGTTGATAGTTCTTTGATTTGCAGAGAACTGTTGTTTGTTATTGCACATTTGATTATATTTTTTTCTTCTAGATAAGTGGCATATGTGACCTGGCACCACAAAATGAGTGTGAAGTCGCGACGAAGATGTTGCTGAATTGAGGCAGCATAGCATATTATTGATTTGCCGTTTAAATTGTTGTTGGAATGGACCCATGGTCCCTTCTATTATAGGGGAATTCTAAAATAGCAGTATGTATTGTTAATGTTATATTAAGAGTATTACCAGCCATGCCAGGCTATTTATTTTATAATCCCGCTATAATAAAAGGGCTTGGTCCATACTAACAACAAACGGCAAAAATCAATAACATGCTATCCTAGCTCAATTCAGCAACATCTTCGCCGCGACTTTCCGCCTGTTTCGTGGTGCCATGTCAATATTATAAGTGCTCATTTTTTTAAATATATTTCTATCATCAGTTGGAGGTGATTGCCATGGACAACCCTACAGATCTCAAGAAGCAGTTGTATGTGGAGTTTGAAGGAGAGCAAGGAGTAGATGAGGGAGGTGTATCAAAGGAATTTTTCCAACTTGTCATTGAGGAGATCTTCAATCCTGATATAGGTGAGCAGGGTTGTAGCTGGTTAAGTGATGGTCAGTAGAAACCTCCATTTGGTCTGGGCAACCAGCGCGGCACTATGGAATGGAAGCCTTTTTGACCGACACAAAAGCTAGAAAAGAAAATAACTAGAAAAGGGGGTAACCAGATATAATGTACAATTTACCTAGACTGAATCCTTACCTTCCCCACTATTCACACACGGCCCCTGCGAGGGTGCTCAAATGTGAGGACTGATTGAGGGACAAGAAGATCCAGTCTAGACTGAATCCTTATTATTGTCCACACTATTTACACACAGCCCCTGCAAGGAAGGGTGCTCAAATGAGAGGACTGAAATAAATACAGTTCCAAAAGTGTGCGCTGATAAACTCGTGAATATGCATGAGCTCATTCACGCACCATCACGCCACACTGCGTCAGTGGTTTCACGTAGTGTTGTGCATCGTGTGATGCAATGGGGTGCGCTGATTTACTTGCGTGACTATCGTTAAACACAGGCTACAGTTCAAATGTGACCAATCAGATGCTTTGGCGTTGTTGTCCGGTAGTCTTGCGCATGGGCAGTTCTCCTGTAATCTGGAAAAACCTGTAACGGGAAAAGAAAATCCATCTTATTCTTATACAAAGCATCCATAAAAGGCCTCCGTGCAAGCTACATCATCTGGCTTTACAGAAACACCAAGGCATTCAGACAGTCGGAGTTGATGCAACCTGCAACGATATGCAATGAGGGAAGTGTGAAGGTTGAGCACTCACAAAAACCCGCCAACGTCTGGTCTGAAATCCAGAGACCTCAGAGCATAGACTAAGACTGTACATATATACATAGATAAACTAGGTCAGGAAGCAATCATCTTGCAGAGTGCTCACTCAGTGTGATACAGGGCAAAATATAGAAGTTTAGACCTTTTGAAACTGTAGTAGCTTCTCCAAGTTTCACCCTTGTGCGATCATCAGACAACGGATATATGCACAGATGAAGATAATGAAGAAAAGCTATACTCTGCAACACAGTGATTTTCCCCATTAATCATCTTCCAAGAGAATAGCATGCTCATCTTAAAAAGGATGAAATCAAGGCTCCGAAGATGACTGCACTGGTAATCTATACCAATGAATTATTATTCCATATGGACGGTATTCCTTTAAAAATGCTATTTTCAATAAATGGCTCCATATCTTATATTCTTCTAATCTCAGGTATGTTTACTCAGAAAGAAAACAACAGTGTGTACTGGTTCAATCCCACATCGTTTGAAGCTGAGCGTCAGTTTACATTGATTGGCATAGTATTAGGCTTGGCTATCTACAATAATATCATTCTGGATATACAATTCCCTATGGTGGTGTATAGGAAACTCATGGGAAGACGAGGAACTTTGGAGGATCTGGAGGAGTGTCAACCGGTAAGTCACTAATGCTAAGGTTTAAAATGTGTAAGAACCAATATCATCATACCATACCACTAAGTAAATTTGACACAAACATCAAATATACCGCTAACGCTGGATATTCCCCTACAAGGTATGCTTAAGGTTGTTCCTATGGCTAAATTTTTTATTTGATATTTTAATAGAGCTTGCTGAGTTCCACAATAATCTGAAAGTTGAGATTGATCGTAGGTAAAGTTTTCTAGATGACAATTTTATTGTCAAAAATCCATTTTAAGTCATTTTGAATTCTTTTGTTTTGTATTGTTGTTCGGCCAACAGAGGGCAGTCTATTTTCTTTTGTTTTATATTGGGTTTTTTACTCCCTAGGTAAAAATTCTATACAAATTTAGGTTTTTGTTTTTGCTCTAATTTTGTATTGAAAACTCTATTAGATTCCCGCAGCACAGGAATTAAGGAGAGTTGTATAGCCAACACACCAAGTGGCATTACATTTAGTAAAGTGCATGAACTTAATAATTAAGTGCAATAATTAGCCTAATTTCTTTTTATTTCTTTTTTTAGATAATTGAGTTTAATTAATTATGCAGGTGTCTTACAGCCTCCTGCAGCACAGGAAACTTTCTAAAAACTATAATTAACAAGCTCCCAAAATTCCAGCTTTGTAGCATTTATACTTTTCTTGGACAAATTAATTAAACATTTTTGCATTGATTAATTATTTTGCTAGGCCAGCTAGGGGGTCAAAAATACAAGAAGAAACAAAAGAAATGAACCCTTCAATTTTGCTTTATTTTTTACAATAAAATTGTCATATCTAGAAAACCTAGATAAATCTCAAATTTCAGATAATTGTGGAGCTCAGCAAGCTCTATTAAAATATCAAATAATAATTAGCCATAGGAACAACCTAAAGTGTGGTAACTTACACAATGCTTTGTCACACACAGACCTTAGGCGCGTCAATGCTCACGTAGCAGCTTTCTTTGGTAATTCACAATTTTATTTATTGTTTCAGCAATTAAAATGTTAAACAATATTAATGTTTTAAATATTTGGAATGACCAAGTAGTATGATAAACATTTTTTTATTAGGTTCAGCATCTGTATGATACTTGAAATTATTGTGCACTCAAGTGTCATACCGTGTTCAGCCTTCAGCTTCACCCAGTATGATACTTTGTACACTTTATTTATTTTCCTGTACCAAACATTCGCTTCACATAATATAAAATTCATAATACTGAGACACAAGGAAAAACAGGCTACGTGAAACTACCGGCGCACACTTTTGGAACTGTATTTTTTCCAGTCTTCACATTTCAGCACCCTCACAGGGGTCGTGTGTCGTGAGCGGAAATGTGAGGGGAGGGGGTCACAGGGACCCTAAATTGCACGACCCCCTCTGCGACTCCTCCTAAAATTTGTCAAGTTTCCATGCACTCCACTCCCCTACTCATGAAATAAACATGATTTTTACAAACTCTTATTTGTCACTGTAGGTGATTTACAGTAGTTTTCAGTCTCTGCTACAATACTCTGGTGATGTGGAAGAGGAATTCATGTTGAACTTTGTGGTGAGCTACACTGACGTCTTTGACAACGTCATCACACACAGTCTGAAAGCTGACGGAGGGAATGTACGAGTCAACAACAGTAACAGACAGGTATGGTGGACAACATTTCCAATTGAATACATAATTGCAATTTTGAATTATGGCACATTCTTATATAAAAATATCAGTGAAATTCATACATTATGAATTTTGTATAGATTTGGACAGGGCTTTATTCATAGCTTTAGTGCTTTAGGATGTTCAAGCGGGCGCTACATAAAGTTGAAAACGTATGCATTGTGCGTAACACAGATCAGAGTGGCCATGCATGCGTTTCCACCGGCAACCGTGGACACACAACTGATTCTAACCATCTAACCGTGGACCTTTCGCCAACCATGGACAGTTCTAGACTGGGTACATGGGGCTGCAATTAACTCAAAAATGCATTTAAAAGCATGTTTAAATACATAAGGTCCTCAGTCACAGGTACCAATACCGTCCGCGGTTGGTAGATACAATTTTGTAATAAAAAAACCCGTCCTCGTTATGTCGATTAAAATGTGATACACACTGTCCTCGGTTGGATTGTTCTAAACTACGTCCACGTTTTGAAGTGATTGCACGTAGGGGGTGTGCGTGTGTGGAAGAATGCAGTTATTTGAAGCGGGAAATTTGTTGTTGTTTCATCAAAATGAATCTAACAAAAATTGTTATTTTTATGATAAAAGATAAAAATTACCTATGAACTAAGGTCTCATAATGTATAGGCTGTGCTATATTTGTGTTGTTGTCAATGGCTCCGACCTGCTCCGACCATTCACGACTTCAAATATGTACAATCTATACCCATCATGAGACAATAGTACATAGCAAAACAGCTTTGAACTGTATTTAATTCTGTAACTGTTTAATCAAATGTGTAATGTGTTTGAATTTGATTGACAATATCATGTGTTCTTTTTGTAACCATTTCACAGGAGTTTGTTGACCTCTATGCCGACTTCCTTCTCAACAAGTCTGTTGAGAGACAATTCCGTTCCTTCAAGAAAGGCTTTGATATGGTCACAGATGAATCTCCTCTCAAGATATGGTTCAGACCTGAAGAGGTAGAGCTTCTTGTGTGTGGAAGCAAAGTAAGTATGACTGGATCTAGAGAACTAACTATTAACCTTCCTAGACACTTTTTACAACATTTTAAAGATCATTGATTCGATGACGTCATCCAAACTGATATGTGTGTAACTATTATTTAAGCTCTGAGTAACCTTTGTTATACTGCGGAACCTAACTTCAAAATTGTCCCTTCAAGGAGAACATTTCCCTTCAGATTCCTATGTTTTTGTTTGTTTTTTTAATTTGATACCTAAAATTTCCCTCCAGAGCCAAATATGTCCCTCCAAAGTCAGAATTTCCCTTGAACCAGGTTCCTGTGTTCCCCATTTTTTTTCCAGCCATGTCCATGGTGTATATATATGTCGTTGATTATTAAACTATGCTTAGTTCATATAATATATTCCTCGGTTAATAATCGGGTGCATGCATGGTACAAGTTAGCGCAATGAACATTGTGAAGTGAGGGGGGATGAGCGTGTGAGTGTATTAGTGTGGTCCTATTGAGTATCCATATTTTTTCTGGTGAAATTACTCACCATTCAACTTGTTTTATTTATTTTGCTCAGGATTTCAACTTCAACGCTTTGGAAGAAGCTGCTGAGTATGATGGTGGATATAATAGACAATCTGATATCATCAGGTAAAAAGATTTTCTTTCTCTATACAACATAATATTTCATTACACATGCCTTGAGATTAATTTTGATACCTTTTTCAAACCATGGTTTTTGAGCTCCGTAGCTTTCAGGATCATCGCGACCCCTTCATTATGTTCAGTATAGTGTTTACTTCCCTTGTCACATGACTGTCTTATAGGTAACTTACTTATAGGCAGGTCTCTGTTGAGGGTCCATTTCTGTGTGTACTTTGTACTCTGTGATCTTGCGTTTCCAAAATTGATCCTCTCTGGCATCCACTGGATTTTGTGTTTGGAGTCTTTAGTGTGTTCTGCCACAGCTGTGAGAGAAGTGGTTTTGAGGTTCGAGTGTTTGAACTTGGTGACAAGGGCTCTGCTAGTTTCACCCACGTAATATTTGTCGTATATTGGGTTCAATCTAAGGCGACTGATAAAATTATGCCATCCATGACCAAACCCTTTTGCACTATTACTATTTGTAATGGCCTTGTCACTGCCTAGATCTGTGAGTTGGTTATTCCCTTCAGAAATGCTTTACTTGAAACAAAAATCTTTTGGATAGAGTTGTTTTCAATGAAGGCCATGTCTATTATAGTGTAACTATTAGTAACACTGACACATACAGGGTGAGTAAAAAAAGTGTACTCAGAGTAAAATTTATTTTTTTATTTTTTTTTATCAGAATATGAAGGCAACCAATGTATGCGGCAATAGATGCATTTATTCACAATCATCAGCAAAATGAATCATGACTTTGGTAAAATTATACTGCATTTTGAAACCGAAAAACAATATTGTATATTATACTCAATAATGCTTGATATTAATTCATGTATTGTACACAATAGCTAACTAATAAAGACAAATCAAGCAGTCTCAGTTATTTTTTCAAACATAAATGTGAAATAATGACAAAACAATGTCATTATTACACGAATTTAGCAACTACAACATTAATTTGGGCTTTTGTGATAGTCGGACTAGAGTGTAGACTGTTTTCAATAGTGGAATTCAATAGACCTTATAAGAGAAAATATCGCAAATCGGTTTATAAAATGTTCACTTTTACGGAAATGAGCATAAAATATGTTTACCTCAACCAACTAAAATTCTTTAGAAATCTAATGAGACAACCCGTCTGCCTCAATACAAATTCTGTGAAATGTTTGCACAGATTTTAAAATAAAAAATCCCAAAGCTGAGTACACTTTTTTTTTACTCACTATGAATGGATCAAAGAAAAGAATGGAAGAAAACAAGCTGCAGTGTTTTAATGGGAGTTTAGGTAGGGCTTTATTAACCCTAACCTCCTACCCACATTTTCCAAGGGAATTTTTGTCAACGACAAAAAATGCGGACACAAAAAGAGTGGCCACGCCCCCGGGGCTTGAACCCATGACCTCTCGGTTGAGAGACGAACACCCTACCAGTGCGCCACGTGGGTCAACCATACTTGACCGAGTAGCCTGGGGCTATTATTTCATCGAAAAAGTGCCAAGCCAACTGGCACAGACAGACTGTACCGTGGCCATTTGTGGCACTGGGGTGGTTAGGGTTAAAGAATATAACCAGGCAATGTATTGCAAGCTTTGTTAGGCTTTATATGTGCATTTAGATAAACATAACATCATTTGCTAAAAATATATGGTGCCACAAAGGTCGTATAGAGACACATAACCATTGTGGTATATGCCAATCTCAATGACCCTACAATAGTTAAATAACCCTTGCATCATACTAGTATCAATATTTTTAGCTTGTATATATATACTATTTTTATGCCTGTGGAGTTTTATGTCTACTCCAAACCTGAATGCACCTCAACACGTGTGCGAGTATACTCTTTTACAGAGGTTTCTGCACAGTATAGGAAGATGATGATGATGTATACCCAAAGTTGATGCTGGTATTACTCAAACTGGCAAAGGGGAAAGCTAGGGAGGAAAGTGTATGCATGTGCAGAATGTATAGTAATAAGAGGAGAATCCTTGGTAATTTGCTGGCAAAATAACCTATATGTGCATATTGCTACAGTGATAAACCATGTTTTTGTTTGTCGCTAGATATTTCTGGGAAATTGTACATGATATGGCAGAGGAACAGAAGAAGAAGTTGTTGATGTTTACCACAGGCAGTGATCGTGTACCCGTAGGAGGGCTTTCCAAACTCAAACTGATTATAGCCAAGAATGGACCAGACTCAGATAGGTAAGTATAACTAGATTCAGTGCTTTGATAAAAGGAAGGTTAGGGGTTAGCTGGCTATAGACTGGGTCCCTTCGTCCCTCCATATGGCCGCCATCTTTAAAATGGCAGACCAAATTGAAGGACTGGGAAAAGAACACAGTGAAAAGTGTGTGGTTACTTGTGGAATTCATCAAGTAATTAGCATTCACATTTGTATTTCATGAATAATAATGAGGTGTTGAATATGCAAACGGAATCGATTGTAACTTTAAATGCCCATGGGGCAAGTCTGCCCGACAACACACCAAAGCACCCGATCGGTCAAATTTAAACTGTAGCGCATATCACGATCTTCACCCCTAGCTGTGGGAGGCAAATTAGCGCGCACCATCGCATCACGCAAAGCACAACACTGAGTGAAACCACTGACGCAGTGTGGCTTGATGGTGCGTGAATAAGCTCATGTTTATTCACGAGTTTATCAGCACACACTTTCTGAGCTGTAATTTTTCAGTCTTCACCTTTGGAACACCTCCCAGGGGCTGTGCGTATATAGTGAAGACATGAAGAATACAGTATAAGTTGATTACAGGCTAAAGCTGTCAGGCAGACATAACTGTTATTGAACATTCCATTATAGCTCTTGCGGAGGGCCAGGGTTAGCACGCCTCTGTAGCCAACATTATTAGTTAACGTATTTTAAACTGCCATGGCTGATTTGATGTCTATTGTAACACAAGACATGATTTGACATTTGACATTACGTTTTGTAATTCCAAATCAAGGTACTTCAGCTACTGTTATTCTCCCTGCTCAGTTATAATATCTTCAACCTGTTTGATGGCTCATACTTTACCCTGTTCATTGTTTAATTAAAGTGTGTCAAATAGAAAACAAAATGCTGCTATAATGCCTTCTTTGAAGTAATAAGCAATACACTGGTTTTAAGGGTGTCAGGCTTACTGGTTAATTGCTTATAATATTAACTCAAACAGGGTATTATGGCAACATGTTTACCTGTAGACCTAAAATTTTCTCTATCTAATTGCTATTTGCACCCAAATCAAATATATCTATTGGTATAAGTTCATCAGGCTGGTGCAAAATTCCGATTTCAGTTGTACCCCAACTTCAAAAGGGAGTTGCAAAAACAAACCTGAGGGCTATTTGAGTGTCATCCAACTAGGGATGCATTTTACTACAAGTGACCAGTTCATTTTGACCATTCACGGCATATGTGCAAGATTGAATTGAGGAGATCGCAAATTTGCATGATCACCTCTGAAAAGAAAACAGAATAGAAACACAGTCATAATTTGGTAAGTTCAATGCATGTCTACAATTTTTGTTTCATCATTTGTTGAATGGTAGAACCTAGATGCCTATCACTCACAGAATATCTCCATATATTTCTACTACTTTTCAGATTACCCACCTCGCACACCTGTTTCAACGTGTTATTACTCCCAGAGTACACAAACAAAGATAAACTACAAGAGCGCCTCCTGAAAGCCATCACTCATGCCAAAGGATTTGGAATGCTTTGATCAGACAGAGACTCGGAGCTGAATCAATCAAAGCAAGAATATTTCACATCGATATTGGTATAGTGAGACAATGACAAAAGATCAGTGACCAAATATGGCATAATTGATACAGTATATTAATAGCTTGTATGGTCCTGTATTACCAACTCAATGTGTGTAGAGAGACATGTTTCCCAAGGGGATATGTCTGAGATGTGGGATAAAAAATACCTTGTATTATAGTTCATTTTGCTTCCTCGCTGCAATGATGTCACTTCATTGATTGTACTCTACTAAATCACTTACCTTCTAAAAGCTTTGCCAGTTACACAATGCATACTTTAGTTCAGTCAGTTCCAAATTGGCAAGATATATGGGTTTATATGTCGCCGCATGCAAAAGTAATCCAAGGTTACGCTCTCAATTTTGGCCATACGCCTGATTCACATTGTACTTGTTGCATTCATGTGCGCCTGCACCCTTCTGCATTAATTCGCTGCGGTAAGGAGACTTGCCAGTTTGGAGTTGATCAAACTATAACATGAAAGGTCTTTCAGCATGCATAGGCACTGCGCTTTAAATATGAACTGGTCTCAATGAGAGAAATTGTCAAAATATCCATATTTCCAACTCGGACTGCAGCAAAAAACTTTGTATAGAAATGATATAACACACACTCGCTTCAACCCCAACGTCTTTTGCCAATCTTGCTACTTATACAATAAATAACTCTTAACATTTATATTATCAAACATGTGTCATAACTGCTCTGTTTTTAACCAATAAATGTATTTGCAAACTTTATTTTGTTCATGGGCCCAATCCGTCCCCATAAAATAATTCATACGATTGATGAAATATCAACGTATTTGATACGTTTCATAAGTTTTTATATATTTCAGCTGATTTTTCAAAGTGAGCCAATCAAAGCCATGGCCTTATTCAATTCTGACTATAGTCAGATTTATAATTGAATGAACACATTAAAGCAGCGTTTTGCATACATTGCGTGTAGCGTGCACAACCATAAGCGTTAATATTTCAGGCGCGATCATCTTTGTGCAGCGTGTGTGGTGTCCGATCAATTTGTAATCATCCTATAGTAATATGGCTGACAAAACCTAATAGATATGTCATTGTCATCGTTATTTTATTATTTTTACTTGATTTGATTCATTAGTAACTGGCTGAATTGGCCATACAGTGTATGTATGTCAATCTTTTACTATTACTTTGTTTATCTAACTCTATGCAGTAATGTCAGAGTGTATTCTAGTGATCGACACAGCATTTACACACTTAAATTGTCTTTGATTGTGCATGTACTTGCACCAGAGCATTACAATTACACACATGATATAAATAAGGTGCAATAATTATAATTACACTATTCTGTCACTGCACAGAGTTAGATGAATGGAGCATAGTCTTGTTGGATGGCCCTATGCCTGCCTTACATGTATATTTTCAGCTGAAATAAACAAATGTTACATCAGAGCATATGTTGGTGTTTGCAACATGGCTTAAAAGTGATTTGGTTGTCTTCCACCTCCTGCCCCTAAATATTCAAAAGTAGAAACAAGTTTTTACTGTACAGAAGAATACCTATACACCCAATTTTTCAAAATTCAAGAAAAAGTTAATTATTTCTTTTTGAAAATTTGACATACTTCATTGTAAACAATCATTGTTTGGTTTTTGAATCTTTCCTTACTTTTGGTTATTGTTGAACCATTTACCAAGTGCAAAAAAGGAATGAAATATGCCTTAGACTTTCATAGGCTTTACTTATAGTGTAGACCTTTGTGATTTGCTATTACCTATCACTTGACAATCCATATAAAAATGCTATACAATTTGTTTCCGCCTGTGTGGTGGACATCCAAACAAATAATTTTAGGCCTTATTTTGGGCATGTGAATTTATTATGCTGGGGATTGTTTTTGTTCAGTTAAAACCAAATCCCGACATTGGCAATGGGACCTCAATACTACATCTATCACTTGAAATCACACTGACGTCACATTCATATTTCAGGTGGAATGGAGTAGACCATATTATTACACCTCATAAATATTCATGAATTGATCATGCAAGTTCATTGGTCAATTTCAACCATAGTTATATCCCTACAACCTCATCCTCATTGTGAGGTGTCATAAAACAAATACTACCTGGTTTACATCGTCGAGGAAATAGAGTTAATCACCTTGATTACAAAAGGCATGTAGCCAATACATCTAGACCAAGCGTGTGCAACCTGCGGCCCGCCAGCCTCTAATCTGCGGCCTGCGAAGCAATCCCAAAATTCCCATCGGTGAGGCCCGTTTTAACCAGAACTCCTTAGGTTTACACAAATGGCGGATTTTAGTGGTGTGCTCCCTTATAATTAGTAGGGTGACGCGCTGCATTTAGTAAATATAACTCGAGGTGTGATTGCGTGTTGAAATCCCTGGTTAAAATAGCGCCTGCAGCAGCAACAGCGAGTAAAAAGAGGAATTTATACGAAGAGAAGCGGGTATTTAATGAGCAGTGGATTGAGGATTATTCTTCCTAAGCTTCCCCTCCCTTTATTACTCCTCCTTCGGACGTGTTTTTGGAATGTTTGACAATCACTGCGGCCCCTGAAATGATTTCAAAATCACAATGAGGCCCGGGTGGTAGAAAAGGTTGCACATGCTTAATCTAGACAATAGTTTGCTGTATTTCCCTCTTGCCATGTAGTATTTGTATATTATCATTTCACAACTTGTTCTACCCTGTGGTTTTCTGTCTTTCACTGAGGTGTCCAGTTGACAAGGTTGTTGTACAAACAAGAGGAAATGGGTTATGTACTGTAAAGTGGTAAAACAAATTTGTGTGATTAATTGTTCACGCTTTGCTGATTTTTAAGTGTTTTGCGTGTTTCTTAGATTCACAAATTGTAGCTTCATCACATGAATGACATATGCAAAAGAAATACATTATTATTTTGCGGTAGCTGCATGATTTGAGCGCAAAAAGCACACAAATATGGGATATATGATGCAGCACATCAAAAAGGGGGACTTTGCGACTGGTTTTTTAAGATATATGAAAACGGACGGGAAAAAATAATGAAAATTACAAATAATTTTCACTCGTCAAATCTGAATGCCAATTTTGGTAAATTTTGTGTCATTATAAAGCTTTAAAAATGCTCTGAGAGCACACATAATAAATTCAAAATTGACTTCACCTGCAAAGCCCTCCCTTTGTGATGTACTGCATCACATATATAGCGTGAAAATGTCCACGTTTACAGTACTATATGATAAAAGCTATAAATCAATCCGAAGTCAGAAGAGTTATAGACATCCTGTTATTACTGCATACCCTCATACCCAACTTGTAATTCACTGGTAGTCTTGTTTTCTCTATCACCTATTGTTAATTGAATTCAAAATAGAATATTAGAAGATTTGTGTCTGGCATTGTTGAATAGATTCATCAGGATCGGTAGAAATAATGTGATATGAAGGTTCTGATGAACTGATCCAAGATGGTATACTCACTGTTTATGTTTTGGCAAACAATGTAACCTTTCTCAATATATGTTTGATTGTGGTGAGTTATTTACTGAAAGAAGGAAAGGGGCACCACCATAAACTGAGGAGGGACAGTGTCACCTTTCACATAATAGACAAACTGTTACTGTATGGAGTCAAGAAACGAACTGGCAACTCTAAAACTGCCGCTAGGAAAATTCCCTCTAAAGTATAGACGTGACAGTAAATAACTCACCGGATCCAAACAGGTGTTGATAAAGGCAACAGCGGTTGCGGAAATGTACACAGTAATGCTCAATACATACTAGCCAGTCACAGATTGTGGCGATTTTGAGTCGCTCGAGTGGACTATGAAACGCTCATCGTTCACCGCAACTCAACGCAGCTGACTAAAAACAGATGGCGTCAAACTTGCATCGATGTCCAGGATCGCAAAGCGACCTTATTAATATTATGTTATCACCATAAGTATATTATTTTGGATCAGCTCATAATATCATTGTCTTTGACATGTTGACAGGATCTACCCAGAAAATGGCAATTATTGATAACATGTTTTAGTCAAAGCTTTTGTATGCAGCAAATAACATTACTCACAATTGTTCAGATATGTATTGTTCTTAGACGTGACATTTGCCTAAGGCAACATTTAGTGAAATTGACAAGAAAAATGAGATATTATGTTATTGGAACATAATGAATACATGGAGGAATAATAAAATGGATGTTGGTGTAAACCTTTCACTTTCAATACAAGAGGCATTCGGGGACATTGAACATGCATAAAATAGGGGTTATTTTTGTGAGTAAAGAAAATGCTAAATTGCCTTCTCCACATCCCCTGGAGTCTTTATTGTCATTTGAAGAAAAGATAGTAATAATAAAGATGTAGGGGTTTGTGTGAGAGTGAAAATGGTTTTCAGGAAAATAAGGAAATCCCAGTCAAGCTCATTTTGATAATGTCCCATTCTCAATGGCGCTTTTCTTGTTCACCTGATTTTTGGACATTTATGTGGCATTAATATCATAAATTAGCAATGAGCCTCACTAATTAAAGAATTGAAGTGCAAGCCTAAAAAAAGGGATTTTTTTAAAATCTAAAGGTTTACATAAATTTAAAAGATATTTTATAGTGGGGTATTTCCCCGATATGGACTTTGCCAGCTAATGTTGAGAATAATTTCTGAAATCATATTTTGAATGTTTCTTCTCATTATATGTTTAATATTTTTAAAACTACTGTAAAAGTGGACATTTTCGCGCTACATTTATTTTCATGCTTTTCGTGCCAAAATCAGCAAGCGCGAAAATAAAAACGCACAAATGTATTCATATTTGTATGTATGGAAGCTCAAAATCGCAAAACTAAAAACAAGCAAATTGTTCAAAATGTGCAAAGCGCGGAATTTCAACTTTTACAGTATATCAATTCATGGTACATTTCATTGGCCTCATCGCTGCATAAGGTAAACTTTGCTTGATTTAGGAATCTTGCCTTTTCACAAGACAGCTGAATGGATACACGTCACATTCAGACACGCGGGGTGCACTTACAATCAGCTCGCTGGGCATGCATGAAAACTCAAAAAAATTGGTAAACGATCAGGGGTGCGAGGTCTAGTTACAAACAACAGATTTCAATTTCACCATTAAGTTGGGCTCACATACTTATACCTCGTGTGACGTGTGTCTATTGTAGACTAGAGTATGGTATAGGGAGGAGCTCTCCATTTCTGTTTTAAAAGAGTACAAATGGAGTGACGATTACTATAGTTTAACCAGTTCCAAATTGGCGAGAAATTTTAGGATTTGATTTCTCCATGCGCGAAAGTAAACCAAGCATCTGTGCGTGATTATGGCCACACATGCAGTTTTGGCTACACGCATGCATGCATCAAACATGATGCACAGTGTGTGTGTGTTGCCTTCAATGTGCACCTGCGTCCTTCTGTCTTAATTCGCTGCCATAAGGAGGCTTCACCAATTTAGAACTAATCAAACTATACCACTGATAACAGTCTAATGACATAAATCGGATGCCTGTTGCACGTACATATAACAAGCCTCTAAATGGCTAGGTTTTAAGGGTTAGAACTAGATCACTAGTGGCACCAAGTGCCACATTTGCAATTATCCTCTAATGATGACAGCTGCAAGTTATTCCACCCAGTGAGACAAACTTATACACTTTTTCATTCATGTCAATATGTTGTAGCCTACAGAAAACTAAAAAAAATCACTGTTGAAGTTTTTAATCGTAAATTAATATTATACACAGGTTTCTAATGAGAAATTGAAGTTATGGAAAAATTGGAATTCTCACTAAGGCACGAATTTGATGTTTGAACTGCATGACCACTGTGTTACACAAGTATAAGCAGGGCCTCTGATCACTGGAAATGGGTTGATCACATGAAGATCTACCAATTCACCAAAAACTTTACCATTGATAAGTTGAGCTACACTGAGCCAAAAAAGAAACTTATAAAAAAACAGAAACTTATAAAATTTTAACAGATCACCAAATAAAATTCTGTGCATGAAAATGTACCAAATTTGGATACAATATTACTGTAATGTAGTGCTTCAAATGGCAGTCAATAATCAATTGTTTGCTTCAATGACACATGAGAAATGTGCACTGACCCTATGGTGATCTGTTAAAATTGTATAAGTTTCTTTTTTGGCTCAGTGTATATACCAAAATTAATTTATTGACACTGTCTTATTGAGTAAATTATCTTCCTATGTTACAAATGTCTTAATTTCAGACTGACCTCAAACTCTTTGTGTACTGATAACACAGAGTAATGCATGTATGTTCTCCTGTAGGATGCTAATTGGTCTAAACTCTAAATAGAGGATAATCGCATAATAGCCACTTAGTGCCCTACAGTAGAAGGGTGGATATATTATTATGTTACTTACATTTAAATGGTTGTCCATTGATTGTTGAGTTGAAATAGACACTTTATGACCAATGAAAGCTTGGGATTTGAAAGGAGCACTCTTTCCTTACCAGGGCTCAAATTTTAATTTTAAAGGGCAAGGCCACTGAGCACATTTATGATGAGCCACCAGGCCAACACAGGATCAAGAATACCTTGAAAGTTAAAGGACTAGGGCACCAAGGCAAAACCTCAAAAGGGCATGGGCGATGCCTGTTCCTTACTCTATCTATCTTGTAAGAATGCTAGGGCCTCATGATTTTCTTTGCTAAATCGAATGAGACTGGGTTTTGTGGTGCAGTTATAATAGTATATAATATATTGCTTTGCAACATACATTTCATGCTTCTTTTATGAAAAGTCATCAGCATTTGTCAGTAATTTGTAATGTTAAGAAACAAAATGAAAAAAATTGATTTATTGTGCTTTTGACAAATAAAGATCTGAAAAACTTCACAAACTGGTTCTACTTGTATTTATCTGCCACTGTGAGACAATAGAGGAGATCCCATGTAAAATAAAACTCTTCACAAAAATTAAAGTACCTTTTTTGTATAGGTCTAACTTCATATCTGATTCTCCTCAAATAATTGTTCTTCTATCATTGCTGTTCTGTCAAAACCTTGTATGTTTTTCCAGCTTGCTGCTCTGCAGTCAGCCAAATAAATAACTGACCAGGTAATAAATGTGCTGATAACTCTAAAAGAATAACTCGTACACAAACATTTTTTCTAAAAAAAAGTTGTTTAGAAATGTTTATGTAGGAATTATACTGTTAGCATTATAAGCACAATTATTACCTGGTCAGTTACTTATTTTCTGAGATTTGATTTCTTTTTGAACAAATCCAATAAAAAGTGAATAAGATACTCACAATTTCAGTTACTAAAATTGTGAGTATCTATATTCACTTTCTTTGGATCAAAATAAATCAAATCTCAGATGTTCAGTAACAATCCAGATGAACCTTTTCAAAGAGTTACTTATTGTGTTGACTACATACCCAGTGGGCAAAATTATGTTGTATTAACGTTTTATCAACGTTGAAATATTATGTTGAATTTGGACCAACCATAGATTTCAACGTCATATTTCATATTTGAATTATGGTCGCGTAGTTGAAATTTGGTTGGTTTATCAACCAAATTTCAAATATGTAACCAGAATTCAACATTGAATCAACGTTGAAATATGATGTTGAATCAACAGAAATTTGATAGAAAAATGTGTTGATTTCCTCATAAAAATGTACTTTGAGAAGCTTTTGTTACACATTTTTTTCTTCTTGGCAGCCAAGGAAAGGGGTAGGGAGGGGTGGTGGGCGGCAAGGGGCATTGACTCTTTGATCTTTATGTTCTTGCACAATGCGTTTATTTAAGTTAACAATCGCTTGTGGGTATATCAACAATATACATTCCATGGTGTAATAATTAATGCATCAACTAATTCAAATCAAATAATACGTTTAAATGAATAAATGGTGCAAATTAGCTCAGAAGCATAACTGAAATGGAACAAACGAGCACCAAGCTAATTTTTGCACCATTGCAATTATGCTATGAGCTAATTTGCACAATTTACTCGGCTAATATAAGGCCAAATAAAGTCCATTCAACAACGTCAATATTCAAAGTTACTTCAACAAAGCACAAAATGTAGTTGAGAAGATGTTGAAATCATGTTCTTCAACTTCGCAACCATATTTCAAAGTTGATTCAACGTTGAAATATGGTTGAGTTTTAGCTTAAATTGGTCTGAAATGTTTAAGGGGCATTAAGAGATTTGGTGGAGGCAGCGCCCTCAATTACAAAAATATATGATAAAAACTGGGATTTGTATATTTTTACAATATTATTACATGTATGAACTTACACGTCCTATAAGGATTAAGAAAAATCAGCCCGCTTTGTACAACAATACGTCGATTAAAAAAATGCTGATCGGGCTCGATCAGCATTTTACGTCCGACATTATCCCCCTGCAGTACGCATTTTTCAATAAATAGCGATGGTATTGTTTTAATCAAGTTTTGCTGTGTTTTTGTTAGTAAGAAACAACAATAATGGCAATTTTTAATGTTCATCTTGAGTTCTGATTCTGAAATTAATTTTGCCGCGATAGGGTACTATCGAGGTTATGCGATAGTAGCTAACACCATAGTCGTGCTAGTAGGCAAATGTCAATTGCATTGATTTTACGTGTGTGGTTTTTAAAAGTTGCTATATTCTTTGTGGCTGGACAAGTTGCTAACTTCTTTTTGGCTGGACTAAGTGAAGCACTGAAATTTCGTCAGATTGATATGGACATTGAAAAAAGTCATGGGGTGGCTTTTTTAATTCAATTTAGTTTTCAGGTTGTTTGAAGTGAAATTTAATGAATGTACATAATATATGTCCCCATTTTTTGCGCTATTTTTGTCATAAATTAACTGGGGACTCTGTTATCAGTTAATAATCAGGGTCAATGGCGTAACCTGACTCCAGTAGTCTTCCAGTATATTTCCAAAGGTCTCAAACGATGACCTTATTATGCTACTCTCATCCCCCATCACCACAGTCCAATAAATTACTTTAACCTCTCATGCTTGAGTTGACCTCGTGCATGAGGCTAGTCTAAGCTTGAGGGTGCACACAACTATTAGAGTCAACGTCAAAGCTTCCGGCCATCGCCATCACCCAGCTAGTCCCTAAATAACGGAAAGAATGATTCATATTGACATAATTTGGCATCAAAGATGATTGAATTTGGTCTCTATTTGTTGACTGAATTGTACCCGATATATTTTGAATGAAAAGAGTATACATCTAACGTTTTATTTAAAAATATTGGCGGAAGGATACACATTGAACACAATACGCTACAAGGTGTGATTTCTTGTTCAAAATGACTACGCTGTATAAAGAGGGAAATATTGAAAAATCTAAAAGGGAAACCCGACCTGAATTTTTGACCCAAGTTAGATCTATGTGTGTTAATTACTATCCCAAAATTTTAGAAACGTAGTTGCAAGGTAACTCAAGATATCGCCGTTTACCTAAGGCACATTTCCCATAGAAACACACTATAGCGCGTAATAGTTGTGTGCACCCTTGACCATCTGTCCCTGACGATGGATGTGTCAAATGGAAAGGTGTATGAAGTCCGTTTATAGTGTCTTCTGTTTCAAATAGGCAAGCCAGATGTCAATAAATTTGAATTAACACTTTCCACGCTGCAGGCGTCTGCAAAATGTCACAAAATGTTTCAAAAATGTCAACATTATTGAATTCTAATTAAAAATTAAATGTTTTCGTGTTACAAAGTTGAATAAAACTGATTAAAGGTATTACACCTGATATTGAAGTGGAAAAATCTGTTTCAATTAGATATTATTTTGAAAACTTAGGAAGTTGGGTTATGTTGGGTTAAGTTGGTTTAAGTTGGGTTATGTTGTGTTAAGTGGGGTTAAGTTGGGTTGGGATGGGTTAAGTTGGGTTAAGTTGGTTTATGTTGGGTTAAGTTGGATTATGTTGGGTTAAGTTGGGTCATGTTGGGTCAAGTTGGGTTATGTTAGGTTATGTTGGGTTAAGTTTGGTTATCTTGGGTTAAGCTTGGGTATGTTGGGTTAAGGTGGGTCAAGTTGAGTCAAGTTGGGTCAAATCGGGTCAAGATGGGTCAATTCGGGTCACGTCGGGTCAAATTGGGTCAAGTAGGGTCAAGTTTGGTCAAGATGGGTCAAGTCGGGTCAAGTTGGGTCAAGTTGGGTCAAGTTCAGTTAGGTTAAGTTAGTTTATGTTATGTTAAGTTATGGGTACACACCACCATAACCTTCCGCGGGCCAGGGTGCAGGGGTACTAAAGTCCCTAAAAAAACTTTGATTGCTGCTTCAAATGTGAATATTTTGACCAGATTTTCGCCATAGGTCTTAGATTTTGTTTTATTAAAAAGTTGAAACCTTCACGATTGTAATCTGAAATGTAAAAAGTCATGAATTATTCTTGGGCGAAGGCTTGATCACACGTGTGAAGCGACCCGAAACTCCGATTTTCCTGTTTTTTACGCACTAAAAAGACGGGTGCTTTGCGAAATCAAAATTACTGAAAAACTGGGACTGTCGATCTCATATGAAATGTTGATAATATTAAAGAAAACAAAAAAACGAAAATTTTACAACCAAAATGAAAATCCTAGGTAAGGAGGGAGACCCCAGGAGAAGCGATTGAACGCTGGGTTTCTAACACGCGTTTCAATGGAAGCGACTATGGTGGTGTATACCCTTATGTTAGGTTAAGTTGGATTAAGTTGGGTTAACTTAGTTAAGTTGGGTTAAGTTAGGCTTAGTTGGGTTATGTTGGGTTAAGTTGGGTTATGTTGGGTTAAGTGGGGTTGGGGCAGTGGCGTAACAGCCGGGGGGCAGGGGGGCACAGTGCCCCCCCCCCCCCCCTGAAGGTGCTCAGCAGGAAATTCAAACCTACCCACCAGGAAAAATGGGGGGGGGGAAGGGCAATTTTATGTGACCGTGGGCAATTTTATGTGACCGTGCGAAATTTTGTGACCATCCCCCCCCCAGACAACATACATATATTGGCACAATATTGGCAATATTGGCATTGGCATTATCTTGTTGACCAATATTGGGCCAATATTGGTTCCCCATTGGCAATATTGGCATTGGCATTTTATTGGTCACCAATATTGGACCAATATTGGCTTTACATTGGCGCTCGTTAATTGGCATCATGTTGGCAACCAATAGTGCCATTGGCACTCTCTTGGTCACCAATATTGGACCAATATTAGTTTTACATTGGCGCTCGTCAATTGGCATCATGTTGGCTACAAATATTGGACCAATATTGGTGACCAATTGAGTGCCAATGCCATTGGCACTCTCTTGGTCACCAATATTGAACCAATATTGGTTTTACATTGGCGCTCGTCAATTGGCATCATGTTGGCAATCAATATTGGACCAATATTGGTGACCAATTGAGTGCCAATGCCATTGGCACCCTCTTGGTCACCAATATTGGTTTTACATTGGCGCTCGTTAATTGGCATCATGTTGGCAACCAATATTGGACCAATATTGGTTTTACATTGGCGCTCTTCAATTGGCATCTTGTTGGCAACCAATATTGGTCCAATAATGGGCACACTATACCAGGGGCGGAAAATGACACCATTGATTTGATATACAAATTCTGACGCGGTCTAAAAATTGCGGCCGCTGTTAAAAGTTATCGCTTCCCGCGGCCTTTTGGCTAGGATATTGTGCCTTGTCCTGTCCCTTGAAGATTTTTTCCCTTGTCCTTGGGCTTTACCTATTCCAAAGTTGGTTCTGGCCACGGGTTGGCCCGGGATCAGCTCACTCCTCTTTAGGGGAAGTAAAACAATATAAAGATAGAATTCTTCCTACCAAACATTTCTCCAAGATCGCCCAATATTGGCTCAATATTGGCACTCATTGGCGAGTGCCAATATTGAGCCAAGCTTGGGCCAATGGCCAAATAATATTATGCCAATATTGTAAGCCAATATTGTAAGCCAATATTGTAAGCCAATATTGTAAGCCAATATTGTAAGCCAATGTTGTAAGCTAATATTGTAAGCCAATATTGTGAGCCAATATTGTAAGCCAATATTGTAAGCCAATATTGGGCCAATGAAAAATCAATATTGGGCCAATATTGTTATGTTATATTGGCCCAGTATTGGCCCAATATTGGCACTCATTGGCAAATGCCAATATTGGCCCAGTATTGGCCCAATATTGGCACTCAATGGCGAGTGCCAATATTGGGCCAAGCTTGGGCCAATGGCCAAATAATATTATGCCAATATTGTAAGCCAATATTGGGCCAATGAAAAATCAATATTGGGCCAATATTTGGTCAATATTGTTATGTTATCTGGCCCCCCCCCCCCCAAAAAAAAAAATAAATAAATAAATAAATAAATAAATTGGGGGCAACCTTTTACGAACATTTCTGTCGGGTCGAACTGGTGTTCACCAGGAAAAAATATCCTTTGCCCCTGTAAAAATCCCAGATACGCCACGGGGTTGGGGTGGGTTAATTTGGGTTATGTTGGGTTAAGTTGGATATGTTGGGTCAAGTTGGGTTATGTTGGGTCAAATTGGGTTATGTTGGGTTAAGTTTGGTTATGTTGGGTTAAGTTACAGTAGGTTATTTTGGGTTAAGTTGGGTTACGTTAGGTTAAGTTTGGTTATGTTTGGGTTAGGGTTAAGTTTGGTTATGTTTGGGTTAAGTTTGGTTATGTTGGGTTAAGTTTGGTTATGTTGGGTTAAGTTGGGTAAAATGGGTCAAGTTGGGTCAAGTCGGGTCAAGATGGGTCAAGTTGGGTCAAGTTGGGTCAAGATGGGTCAAGATGGGTCAAGTCGGGTCAAGTTGGGACAAGTTCAGTTAGGTTAAAAGGTTAGGTTATGTTAGGTTATGTTAAGTTATGTTAGGTTATGTTAAGTTAAGTTGGGTTATGTTGGGTTAAGTTGGTTTAAGTTAGGTTAACTTAGGATAAGTTAAGTTAGATTAACCTAAGTTAGGTTAAGTTAGGTTTTGTTAGGTTAAGTTAGGTTAAGTTAGGTTATGTTAGGTTATGTCAGTTGTTAGGGAAGACATAAAAACTGGACCGCCGGTTACGGTCGGTTCCGCCCGGTTCTTTCAGGTCAAATGTTTTACTGGTATATGAATATTCACGCATGCAACACTGAACAACCGCCGGTTGACTTAATGCTGTAATCAGACCAATTTACACTATCAATCTGTTACTTTGCGGTCATAATAGCTCTCTCTATAATCGTTCTATAAAAAAACCCATTCATATACTTTCGGTATTGATTTTAAAAAGTTAATTGAGCTATAAACAGATTGAAAAATCCAACCACAGCGAAAATCAATAGCTGTATTGTACTGGTTGTCAACTGAGACTTGAGAACACATTACTTCAAGACTTTATTGCTCACGCGTGTGACGAGGCAGTATCAACCGGTCGTGTTCACAGTGTAACTATTTGACCTCATTATGTGTGTATATTATAACAGACGACACGTTTTGTGAGAACCGGGCGGAACCGGCGGTCAATGGGCGGTCGAGTTTTGAAGTGATCCCTTAGGTTATGTTGGGTTAACTTAGGTTTTATTAGGTTCAGTTAGGTTAAGTTAGGTTCAGTTGGGTTAAGTTGGGTTAACTTAGGTTAAGTTAAGTTAGGTTAACTTAGGTTAACTTAACTTAGGTTAAGTTAAGTTATTTTAAGTTATTTTAAGTTAGGTTAAGTTAGGTTAAGTTGGGTTAACTTAGGTCAAGTTGGGTTAAGTTGGGTTATTTGTGGTTATGTTAGGTTAATCTAGGTTAAGTTAAATTAAATTAATCATTAATATTATGATTCATTTTTCTGAATAATTTGTGGAAACAATACACCAAACCCCACTAAAACAGAATTCTTTGTACGTTGTTTGTTTATTAAGATGAGGCGTTGTCTTTTTTAACGACATTTCTTGTTGTAGATATGCCTGCAAATATATCGCGGTTCTGCATCATTGATGCTCTCGTTAAAAATTTAAAATTGTTAACACCACTTTATGTCCCTTTAAGCTATAATTGAGCGCAATGACTACTTTTTCTAAACCGTTTTGCTTCGTGCGCATCTTATCTGTCTCAAGATAGCAAATGAATAGTGTAAAATAGGCTATGCGGCACATTTTGCTCGGAAACTTGTCGGTTCAGTTTTATTTATCCCCCCCCCCCCCCCCCCCCCACCCCAATATGAAAACCTAGCTACGGCACTGTTTTCAACTTTACAGCTGTGTCCACAGCAAAACTTTTATTAAACCATCGTTTCTAATCCCACCCACACGCCCCCCCCCCCCCCCCCCCCCCCCCCCCCTCCCCCAAGATGCCCAAAACTTAGGAACTAAAAAACTAAAGGAAGCGGGAGGAGATGCTAAACATGTTCATTTTTTTATTTCTTTGATATAAATTAGCTCCAATCCAAGCAAAGCATTTACAATATAGGCCTAGTGTTGAGGACTTTTTCTTTGTGATGTGTGTATATTTTTTTAAATACAGGACAAATTTTTCCCAATAACGTCATGAAATGAATGACATTTTTATGCAGGATATTTGTCATCCTTTTAAAAATTACCTTTCCTGTATAAAGCCAATTTCAACGTGTGGTGAAATAATATTTATTTTGAGAATGAAGGGATTTTCCCAATTGATTGAGGAAAATAATAATAGAAATGTTGACGAAATTATTCTCATGCGGCAGGCACTGTTCATTGACATTTACCCATGTGGGTGCGAAAGCAGAGGACTGCGTATAAAGTATGATGTTATAAACAAGCACAGTGACATGTGCATTTTTTCGCCCAGGTCAGTCAGCCAAAAAAAAATCAGTCAGTCTGTCTCAGACAGTCTTGAGGAGTGGTCTTGCCGAGTAGTCCCTGACTTCAATTTCGTATCAGCGCTTTTCGACTTCTTATTACAGCCTCCTCTTCGTTTGTTCAAAATGGCATCAGAAACGCGATGGGTTCCGCTAGAATCAAATCCAGAGGTAAAGTTGAACGCAATTTTTTAGGCTGCTTGACAATATTTTCTAGGATGAATTTTTGTTTGTTAAATAAGCTTTAGGCCTAATTAAAGTAAAACCGTACTAGGCCTATTCATGAAGCCAAGTATTATATGGTAGGAAAAGAATTATCAAATGTATTGCCTTTTAAATGTCCCATCCTTGGATGTTGTCATTGCACACCTTTTTAGTCATTTCAGAATTTGACTTTTTTAGTCAGATTTATAATTGAACGAACACATTGAAGCAGCGTTTTACGTTCATTATGTGATGCACGCACAACCATATTATGATATTATTTAAGCGTGGTGATATCGATTATCGGGGGCGATCATCTTTGTGCTGCGAGCGTTTTGTTCGTTCAATTATTAATTTGACTAATTAAACACAGAGCTATAATAATAATAATAATAATTTAATATTCAATAATATTTTTTCTTCATTGATTCTTTACTTCCATCTTTTCTAACTTTTATTTCATTCAGCCAGATGCTTATAGGCTTTTTAAGCCTGGCTCAAGCATTTTGCTTGAGCCTGGTCCCTTCATGACCCAAGGGTTTGTCCATATGGACCGACCGTGTAAACAAACAACCTATATGATTGAAGTAAACAATATGCTTGACGAAACCAATATAATACTCGCATATTAATATTTCCTAAAAGGGGACTCCGAAAAGTCGAGAGGTTTCACCAACACATGTCAGCTTGCAGTCTTTGCATGGACTTTTTTGCTCAGTCATGTCTATGATCCACTTCTAAAAGTAAAATCAACTGGCAACTCTGAAGATGATTTCTTCGCGCCAAAGTGGATCATTGCCATTCTGATGAAATCCTCCGATGTATGAGGATGAAATATTAATATGTGAGTATTATATTGGTTTCGTCAAGCATATTGTTTACTTCAATGAAATTCAACAAACCTGATGAATCTTTTCACCACACCTATGATTATTTGAAATTCGAGCCCGGTTGTCTGTGTCGAAAGTGCTGATGGGGTAGATGGGGTAGCCATCCAATATTGTCACGTCATCGTTACTAAAACCGCCTCATATCAGCAACAGGTCGCTCAGGCCTTCACGTTTGAAAATTGAAGGTGTGCTTTAAATCGCACTCCTCAAAACATTGAGGTGTGCTGTAGGTGTGCCATAAATTGCACTCCTCAAAAAAATTAGGTGTGCTGTTTTATGACCAAATCGGAATCGTGGAATCAAAACAAACTGCACATGGCGTAAGGTTGGGAGCGAGTCCCGGGTAATTAATCTACATTAATCAACAACAAAATAAGGTAGATTTGCCATTCCTGGGGCTAACTGTTAAGACAAGTAAACCTGTATGTTAATGTATGTATATGGCTCATTCCATGAAGTTGGGGCATATTATGTGACATCCAAGTGAAATTTTCAAAATGGATATTTTCCAACTCTTTCTTCTTTTTTAGGTTCTACAATTACCAAAGTCCAATGTAGAACTTTTTTTTTTAATGTAACATTTGGTGTAAAATAACCGCACATGTTCAACAGTTGGATGACATTTCCAAAAATCCTGATGCTACATGGACACCATTTCCCATTTCCATATCATTTTCTAATAAATTAGCTTAAGATGTGGGCCAAGTTTCTATACCTCAATTAACTACTTGGAACCACAAATACATGAAAAGAAACCAGATTTGTCTAGGTTGAACATAACTTAACGAACAAGACATCGTAGATTAACTGTTTTATGTAAAAACTCATTGAAAAGTGACTCTTTATTTTGCAATTTGTATAATGAATTTAAATAAAGTACATATCAATATTTGTTTGATGTAAAGTACTCTATAAACCATGCACATTGATTACATTATAGTCATAAAGTAAGTATATGAAGTATTATTTACCTGTATAATGTTATAAAATGCACTACCGATGCTACATGGACACCACGTCTTGTAACATTGTTAATAATAAGACTATTCATACTGTTACAATTATTTGAGTGTGAATGGTTTGTCTATACTTGTTCGTCATATCAAGTAGATACACAGAGTGAATTGCTTGAAATTTATCTAAACACTGTTCATGTAAAATTTACCTTTTCTGTGTACTTAAGTATTACGATGCTACATGGACACCGTGCCCTAAAATATTTGGAACAGCTTGAACAGGTGCATCTTTTTCAGATCAATAGAGAGGATGTACTAATGATGTTAACTTTTTATGTTATTAAGCACATGATAACATTAATAACATGGATTGTAAAACTACAAATTACACAAAAAGATAACCTGCCATGAAGCATAAAACATAATTACCTATGATACACCATTTCTTACAATTACACAATAACAATACACCATTGATCAAAGAAACTTAAGATGTCCACTGAAACAAACTTCATGCAGTGTTGTTCTTAAAGTACCCTTTGTGATCTTAGTCTCTTTGCTCGTTTCTGATTGAATCATCCTCTATTATTGATAAAGATGATTGAAAAGTTTGATCACTTAAAAAGTCAGTTTGCAAAAAAATAATTTAATTGCCATGATGGATTTCTTTGGAAAGGTACTAGTTTTTGAAAATGATGGGTTCCTTGTCTTCATCTCCATAAATTCCAGGATGATAGAACTGTCTTCTGAATTAATGTCAAGAACCTGCAAAGCAAAACAAAATAAACCCTATGGCTTAGTATCTTCATGGAACATTGTGTATTGATATTGGAGTAGATTATTTATTCATGTTGCACTTTTTGTGTTGCAGGAAAATATTTATATTAAAATCATGCTGGAGTATTTTATTTATTATTCATTTAACATGAAAAAGAATAGCAAAGGATAGAGAACTTAAATGATTTACAATTATTTGTTTTATTTATAGTAAATAAAACTAAAATGGGAATGTTTATTGTGAATTCAGTGAAATGCTAATGGAAATGGTGTCCATGTAGCATTGTGTATTAATATATTTCATTAGATATACATCTCTCATAATATGCCTTTTTTCTGTAAAGTGTAGTAAAATGTAGGCAATGTTTTGAATGTTTTGGGTGATGGATAATTTCGAATAGGGTAATTGTTTTAGTCTAATTAGGCAAATTTTATGAAATGCTACATGTACATGGTGTCCATGTAGCATCGTATTGGTAAGCTATATTATTAGCATTAAAAGAGCAAAAACTAATTCATTATTAACTTCAAAGTTTATTAATGATGTGATTCTACAAAAAAATTACAATTTCAACGAACTATAACGATACCCAATGCAAAATATTGCCCATGCTATGCCCGATGCTACATGGACGCCAAATTATTATGGCGTCCGTGACTCAAAATTAATATCATAACATGAAAAGAAATTCTGATTCAGTGTTTCCCTTTCAATAAAAATGCATTAATAAATACAGACATACAAGCAACATTAAGAAATAATTACAATAGCACTTACCATTCACAAAACTATCCAATGTTTACATTTTGATGCTACATAAAAGTCCCGATGCTACAACGGGACACCAGCGACTGAAACCTTGATAAAACTAGCCGACATGTGGCAAATTCCAAACAAACCTGATAGCTATTGACCTCTATCCTTACAAAAAGAAATATGGAATGTTTTATTTATCTCCAGGGGGGGATTCCCACAAATTGCATAGGATGTTTATCACGATGCTACATTTTATGGTTAGGACACCATGCACACGGCACGGTATACTTTTTCATGAATATATGGAATGGTCTTCATGAAATTTATTCTCATTTGCAATAGTTTTCAATTGATAAATGCTCTTAATTTTGGAAAATAGTTTAAAATGTATGATAGAGAACTACCCCCATTCAGCAATGAAAACTCCCGATGCTACACGTGTATATTTTGTGGACACCGTGCGTAGCATCGGAAAGGCAATTTTCATGTTGCTTGGGTGAAAAATCAGTCCAGCGTGACGAGGTGTTTTGGTCAGTAAACTATGAATACATGTATCTTTTATTAATCAAATCGATTTCCAAGCAATTCTATGATAGTTTTGCTTACATAAAACTCATATTAATTGTTGTGTTTTCCATGTCACGTTTTTTAGCAAAAATGGTCTTGGACACCACCTCATTTTTTATTTATTTTTTCTTCAAGGAAGGGTCGATTTTTTTTCTTCTTTTCATGGCTCAATACTATAACCTAGTACTGTTTTTGGACACTAATTTTTTTTGATATACACATAGAGTAAAACAGTTTATAAGCTGCCTAAAGTACCAAATTCTGCTATTTTAACAAATGCCCCAACTTCATGGAATGAGCCATATACACTTTCATTTTCAGTGTTGAAAAAATCATACTTTTGATAAGAATAATTTAGTATAAGATCTTAGGTTAGGAGTTATTATCCCTAATGGTGTGGGTCAAGGGGTATTATGTGGGTTATTAAGGGTCAAATACGAGTCGTCTAAGGTCCTATTTTTGACTTAAGAAAAAGAAGAAATTTTTTTTTTTTTTTTTTTTTATTTTTTAAATTTTTTTTTAGGCGTGCAATAAATCGCTCTTCTCGAAACCATTTCAGGCGTGCGATGGCGTGCGATCGCACTCGCACGCCTCAAACGTGAAGGCCTGTCGCTGCACGTACATTTTGTATCACGCCAGAATTCAATGCATGAATCAAAAATATCAGTACATGAAACAGAGATGTGGAAATCTCGTAACTGTTTCTTCAGCTTCGATCAATATGACGACGTCCAACAGATGATTTTTTTCTTCTTTCTAAAGCCGATTATGCTTTAACACAGCACTGCTCACTTAAACCTACGGTTTAATAATAACATGATAATGCTACATATCTGAGTGCTAAAGTTGATTGGCAAGGATTTCCTTTTAAAGCTTAAAAAGTAATTTTAATAATAATATTTCAACACACTGACCTGCTTTCTTCATCATTCTTCAATCAAACTATATTTAATTTTAATGATATATAATCATTGACGTTTAATAAGGCAATGTAAATAATATTGTGTTCTGTGCCCTGTAGTTGTATAAATGGGATGGGTACATGCCGACGGAATAGCGCTGCGAAATGTAACTATAAATAATGTGCATACATTTCTGCAACTTGTCGCTGTATTTGTTTTTGTCTGTCACTGTCAGTGATTGGATTGTATTTCTTACAGTGTGTGGTGTTTATTTATTTATTGAACCGTATGTGATGCTCTACATCAGTGACTAGCGAGGGAAATACCATGAATTTGGTCTACCCTGAAACGAATATACCTGAAGGTATATATTCGTCTCAGGTCTACCCAGTTATGTATATTGATAGCTGCTTGACCTGATAATCATGACCTCACAATGTCTGAGGCACCAAATTGAGTCTAGATTTTTATCCTATCGCTAGTGTAGGCCTACTTACCATATTAGGATTCACTGCATCAATGTAAAGCCCTTGTAAAATCCACTTTAATGTACTGCCATCCACTTTAAAATATATCATTAAGCATCTAAAACTCTTGCAAATAGGAGTAATTCTTGTAGCTCTGAATCATAGCTCTCTTAGCCTCTGCACTTTTGGGTTTATTTTTAACGCATTGCATATTTTTTTGTGTAAAAAGTACCTTATACCTAAAAAAGCACCTTTTGCTCCAAAGAGCCCTTTTTCCAAAATCAGGCAACACTTGTAATGCTTATAAAAAAGCGCAAAATCCCTGTCCCTACGTACCTGTTTTAGTGGAAGTGAATGTATGTTGTAGTATCAATTAATGTTTGTTTTCTCTCTGTTTCTTTACAGGTTATGACAAAGGTAAGATCAGCAATATTAGCAAAGATGGGCGTGGCATCAAACCTGGTGTGGACTGTACTGTAATGTAAGGCAAAACAACCATTGAAAAAGGACATTATAAGTAACCCATCTTAACCGTATGATATCACAGTAAAAGTAAAACATTTCACAGACCTTCAATATCGGGAAATTATTAACATATTTTCTCCATTTTCAATTTATAGCATTCCCTCTAATGTGTTGGCTTGTATCAGGTATTTGAAAAATGGGATACACAATTTCACATCAAGTATTTTTTTATGAGTGAGAAAACATATTAGTTTATGCAAACTATTGATTGTTAAACCTCAATTTTGAAGTTATTAACCCTAACCCCAGTTTAGGGTTTTTGACAGGGATCACAATTTTTTGAGGAAAAAACACCAATTAAATATCAGGGAACCTGCCAGGATTCGATACGGGGACCCTCCGTTCTCAAGTCCCAACCGCTAAGCCACGGCCCTCAGCTACTCGTTTGCGCAGTATACTGCGCTCACTATATAGGCTCGGTTGACTACGTCATCAAAAACCGATGGCGCATGCGCTTCGAGAGGGACTTAGGAATGGCATTTTTAAGCATTCAGGGGGGTAAGGTTAACATATATCGCACCATAACTTACGTACAGATTATTATAGTTTTATGTTTATAAAGTAATTTGACACACAAAATTGCATGTAGAGGACAAAATTGCATGTAGAGGACAAAATCAATGATAGAGGATGTTGGATCAAAAAGATCGCATAATATGCCTATATTTCAGCTAACTGAAGTGGGGTTATATTCTGAACATTTAACAAAAGTCTAGGGTAGGATTTCCAGTGCTTTCTGTGCAGTGATTGATGTTAGTATATTTTCGTGATTTCAAGAGAACTTTACCAGGATATTTTTCTTTTGATCATCGCTGGTACATACAGTGTACCACTTTGCATTTAAAGTCACTTAAGGATGTATTCAATATGCTGTGATCACAAATTTGTTTTGCATGGGTACATTAAAAAGTTATCAGATTAGAATATTTTTCTTTTGATCATCGCTGGTCCCTTCCATACAGTATACCACATTGCATTTAAGGTCACTTATGATGTATGCAATTTATGCTGTGATCACAATTTTGTTTTGCATGTACATTAAAAAGTTATGACGTAACAATGTACATTGATAATACTGTTGATGTATGAGTTCATAAAATAATAATTTCTCACTTCTTCCTATCCAGTTTCTGTATACAATGGGCATGTCGAAGACCTGGCAATTTGTTGATGTATATGGTATGGATCCAGATCTTCTAGCCATGGTACCACAACCTGTGTCTGCAGTCATGCTCTTATTTCCTATCAGTGAAACGGTAAGAATTATTCAACCCAGCCGGTGGGCCTATCAAGTTCATCTGGGAGTAACCACAAAATGTACTACAAAAACTAAGGTTTTGTCCATGTATCACATGTTATGTGTTTACAACGTATGAATCTTTTAAGACATAAAATATTGTAAAAAAACCTAAGTTGCAAAAAACAACTTGATGCTATCTACAATTCTGGAGAAAAACAGTCTTGGAACACTTGTTAACAACAGAAAACTAAAACCCCTCTCCCTGTGCAATTTTGAGTAATGTCAATGTCTTCAGCAGTTATCCAAGGTGTTCCAACCTGAATTGCTGGGGTGTGGGAAGGGGAAATTGTTGTTTAAGATGTCTGTGAGAGTTCCTCTTTTAATCTGATTTCAGCTCTTGTTATTTTTTTTAAAGGCAACATTTCAGATTTTATTTTCAGCCCATATTTGGTGTTTTAACCCCAGTTTTTAGTAATCATCTTCTTTTTTCTTCTTTTTTCATGACCTCCCACAAGGTAACCAGGAGATCTTGTTCTACAATCCCTACCAAGTGTTTCGGACATTTTAAAGATATTTGTTTACATTTATTTGAAAATTGTTGAACATTTACCAACGCTTTACCAAATTAAAAAACCCAAAATAAAAGACCCTACCCTACCTGAGAGGTTCGTTTGCGTGTAAATATTGGTAAATTGATTTCTTTCATTACTTCTTTTGTTTTCAGATTTTGAATGCAGAAAAGGAGCAACAACAGCGCATAGAGAAAGATGGCCAATCTGTTAATCCTGATTTGTATTTCATGAAGCAGTATGTAGGCAACGCATGTGGTACTATCGGACTACTACACGCTGTTCTTAACAATCAGAAAGACATTCCTTTAGGTAGGACAGATTAATCAAAACATGTTTACTGTATTTACTCCATTAAACACCCCTGCTCTATTAACAACAACCCTTGTAGAAAATCCCAGCGTCCCTATACAAATTTGATTGAACAAGGTATGTGAAAGTCACTTTTCTTGTTCTAAAATACAGCAAAATCGCCTGAAAAGGTGAGCTTCTTAGCAATAAATCATGAGATGAGTTCTTTTTGCGATCAAATTGGTAAAAATATGATGCGAGTGCAAGATGCAACGTAATTCATGTTTTGGATCAACAACACAGCGGTGATGTAGCGAGTGACACTCAAACATGGCGTTCTATAGGAAAATAGTATTGAGCAACTTAAGGAGAAAATGAATCTCTTCAGTGATGTAAACAAGATTACATTGCTGTGTTTTATCGGTACTAGTGCTAGAAGAATTGACCCCCAATAAGTCCCCCCTTTTGTAAAATGTAGCGCCCTCGGGGGCTTTTAAGAAAAATTGACCCCCAATAAATCCTCCCTTTTGTAAAATGTAGCGCCCTCAGGGGCTTTTAATGGAGTAAATACAGTAGGTATTTAGATTCAACCACTTAATCAGGGGTAGAATTTCGTAAACCAACAGCGAGAATCTGTCAAGATTCTCGCGGAAGGATTTTGCGAGAATCCAGATTCTCGCCAATTTTGAGAATCCATGGATTATTGCGAAATTAATGAAAATAATATCCAGAACAAGGCTATAAGCTTGCACAACTTCCAAATTCGGCATGTTTGTTGACTAAGGATCAACTACCAGTCATCTAATGTCCTGTTTTGGACTTACAAAAAAGAAAAGTTTAAAAAAAAAAAGTTAAAAAAAAAGTTTTTTTTGTTTTTTTGCGGAAATCCAACTAGATTCGCGCGGTAGTGATTTGACGCGAATCGATTCGCGGATTCGCGTCGAAATTCTACCCCTGTTAATACTGCTAAATATTGCTGCCTCAGTCTATCCCATTGCGCAATCATAGCAGGCTAATCCCTAGCATGAATCATGTGAATAACGGTCAGCGACTGGGACCCCCATAGTGGCGACCTGGGTTCGATTCCCAGTGCTGGCAGATCATGTTGTATATGGCCCATTTGTTTCCCCTGATAGTTATATCCCCAAATCAGCCTAGGCTTATTAAGGTTAAAGAAAGAAAAGATACCTCAGTACCATAATCCCTACTTTTGGACATTTTTTGTTGTTGTTGCATCAGGATTTATTCGTTCTGCCTTAATGGATCAGTGTAAAATATATCATCCAACTCTGAATAAGCATCTCATCCCAAAGTTGTACACCCATAAGGGCTGGGAGAAGACCAATGGGGCCAATCTTTTGGCCATACATGCTTACAGCAGCATCCCCATCTGTACGATAGCTTATATTTGTTTTTCACTGGCCCATATTATTATTAGACTGCTTAGTTATATGACTAATCATCCTTTCAATTGTATCTTTTCAGAGGGTACATTGGAGTCATTTGCAAAAGACACCAAGGGTATGAGTCCAGAAGAGCGAGGCCATCATCTAGAGACAGATAAGGGTATATGTGCTGCACACGAACAGAGTGCACAGGAAGGACAAACTGAGGTGGGTTGGGGCCAGACTGAATGCTGGCTTCGGTTGGTACGTGTTATTGTTTCCAGAGCTTTTGGCTTTGTATCATTTTGATATTTACTCAATAGAAATACATTTGGAATGTACAGAGTTCTCTTCGGCACATCTGCATATATAGAGATGTAATTTATATTTTGTACTGGCTGAAAGTATTAGTGTGTGCAAACATTATGCATTAATGATGAGTGATTGATTTCTTCCTTATAGACATGAGCAATTCTAAATCCCTTTACTGATTCAAATCATCTTGGACATTTCATTACTGTTTCATACTAATTGTCCCCATCCTGGAGTTAGCTCAGACTTTTTGCGAGGCATATAAGATTTAATTTTGTCGCAAATGCATCAAAATCCATCGTCAAAACCTTCCTTTGTTTGTGTGGTCATGGGACCACTAGATATGACCCACTATTGTTAGTATATCTTTCAAAGAGTCAAGTCATCATGCAGGATGCAAGGAAATGCGAACATTTGCCTTGAAATGGTTTACATCACTCGGACCCTTTCCTTATTAGATTAGCGTGATGAGCATTGAAACTATAGAGCTTTAATTCAGTCAGTTCCAAATTGGCGAGCCTCCTTACGACAGCAAATTAATACAGAAGAGCGTGGACGCGGATGCCATAATGCTTTCATTGCACAACGTGGTGCATCATGGATCAAATGTGCGACGCTTGCATATGCTAAAATCTTGGATTACTTTGCACATGGAGAGATATAAACAGAATATTTCTTGCTAAATTGGAACTGATTAAACGGAGTAATTCTGTTATACCCTTCACAGAGGCATTCATAGTGCATAATTTTTAAGAACGACGCATACTACCAATGTTGGTGTGTAGGGTATAACAGAATTATGCCGATTAAACTATAGTAACAAAGTCATGTGATTCAGGGTTGACATAAACGACCTGTTAATTGCTTTTTGTATATCTGTTGTATGATTATCAGGCACCATCAGCTGATGAGAAGATCCAGCCTCATTTTATAGCCCTGGTAAATAACAATGGCAATCTCTATGAATTGGATGGACGCAAACCATTCCCTATCAACCATGGATCAACAACTCCTGAGACCCTACTTAAGGTATGAAACTCTTTTCATGGTACACTTTATTGGTATATATACAGGGTGTCCCAACAGTTTTTGTTAACTTTGTAAAAGCTTTGTATCTCTCTTAAAATAATTCTCAGTATGAAACTGAAAACATATATTAGGATGGAGAAAAATTATTATTTTTGATACCAACTATTTTCTGAGGCCCCTTAAGGGGGCTGTGCACCTTCAGGTATAGCCTCCGTAAAACTGCCATCACTTCTTCATTATTCATTTAATCTATATTTGGCACTTTTTGGTCAATAATTCAAAAAATAATAAAGATTTTCAACAACAAAAAAACTGAGTCCTAGGGAATTGAATTAGGAATTTAAGTATGACAAAATTTGACAAAATAGATTTTGAGTTATCTTTGCAGAACCTAAAATGGGTCAAAAAACATGTTTTCTATAATTTTCTCCAAAATGGTCCATTTCATGATCATGGTTGGATTCATTGAACCCTTTTCTGCAAAAAATGTATACTTTTATATAGATTAAATGAATAATGAAGAAGTTACAGCAGTTCACGGAGGCTATACCTGAAGGTGCACAGACAGCCCCCTTAAATAGAAAAATGCACTCTGGAAGATTTTAGTCACATAACTACAATTGTTCAACTTGCAGGACGCATGGTGTATGTCTCTGTAATAACGCGCTGCATGTTCCTCATATTCCATTCTTGTGCATTTTTGCAAAAAGGCTTTCACTTATTACATTTTGTGCATAACATTAATAATGTTCATAATAAGGATCATTTCAACAAGAAATTAAAAAGAATCGCTGTGGAACACCCTTTTTCCCTCGCTCCCTTCACTTCATTAAGCTCATTAATTTATATGAAAGTGCAGTTTTAAAGTTCACAAAACTTTCTTCCTCTGTACCTTGGCAACACAGATAGTTGTTATTGTAAGTGTGGTATCAAATTAGTTCTACAAGATTTCCCTATCCAGATATGTTTTAGTTTTATACTGCAAATTATTTTACCGGGGATATAAAGCTTTTAAAAGATATCAAAATCTTTGGGACACTCTGTATTTCCTTTCCTGTATAGGATGTGTTGCACATATGTGACATGTTCTACCGAAACCAGACGGAATTGGGCAGAGCTCCAAACTGAGAAATAGCCCAAAACCTAATTGGGGTGATTTTGGGGGAATTTGAGTTTCTTGTAAATAATTAATCTGTAGAGTGTTTATAACATTATTGTGAAAGTTTCAGATTAAAAAATCAAACCAACATTTTTTAAGTACATTGTGAGTACATTGTAAGTACATCTTTAAAGGACGATATCTCAGTTTGGAGTTTTCATCAAGACAAACTTGAAAATGATTTAACTCCGCTTTGGGAAGTCCGATTAAAATAAAAGTACCATTGTAAAGCTGAAGATCTCTACTTTAATAATCAATTTCTAACTCAATTTTGATATCTTGCCCAATTGTGTCTGGTTTCGGTAGAACACGTCACATATGATGCTGGCGTATACACATACACAGGTAGGAAGACAAGATACATATGTTTGCGTATAAATGTTACATAAATGGACTGCAATGTTGTTATTATATTTATTTATTTTCAAACATGGTATAAATTATTCTGGAACACCCTGTATACTTACCTTAAATATTTATGGATATTTTCATTCTATTTCAGGATGCAGCCAAAGTGTGCCAGGATTTCATGAAACTTGACCCCAAGGAGCTACGCTTCACTGTCATGGCACTCAGCAAAGTCTAAACAGTTTAAAAGTATAGACAATTTCAGATTGAATTGGACAATTTTGAAAAACAGATTCATCAAAATATAATGAGAAAAAAGATTCCGGTTCCAGCTTTATATATAATATATTAAACAGTGAATGTTTGGAACCACTAAGTTTGAAGACTCTGTTTTTCACTTTAAGAAAACTTTGATCTGAAAAGGTCTCTAGTTATCCAGTATTTATTCCAGTGTCTATCAGCAATCGCCAAGACATAAACAATTTGTGTTATCAGTGTTATCAGAATCATTGTTGCTCGAGCCAAGGTTAAATTAGCCAAGTTGGGACTCTCTCTGAGACCATACAGCTGAAGAGATCCCATACGCTACTTGCATGGTACAGATGGAACCATTGAAAGCGAGGCTCTCCCCTCACCACGCACTATCACGCATTATCACGCCACACTGCGTTGTGGTTTCACGCAGGTTTGTGCATCGCGTGACGCGGTTTGGCGCGCGCACACTGAGGGGAGAGCCTCGCTCTCATTCTAAAATGGCGATTGCATGCAAGTAGCGTATAGTAACTAATGGTTATAAAGCAATTATGCAACATTTTAGCACAATTTGGTTTACTTATGCCAATTCTATAAGCAACACTATTATGTGCTTTGTACTGTATAAATGCAGCAAGAATGCAAGAATCAGTCTGGGTTAGATCTGAGAATCCATTCTTTCAAAAGAAAATCTGAGAATCTATTCTTTCATAGGAATTAATTCTTGCAAACCTTTGTTCATTCTTGGTCAAGGTATCATATTTGTTATAAGTCAAAAATGGATTCTCACCACATGCGACAAATTCCAACTCCTGATGAATGTATAATGCTAGTGTAATGTATGTAAACTGATGTATGTTATTTGTCCACCAAACTTACTATATTATGATAAATCAGGGTTTGAATAGGTAAGCACAAACAGATGTTGATGCAATGAGGATAATCAGTCAATACAAATGTGACCAACCATCCAGCACAAAGTCGTCAGACCACTTCCTGAGATATAGCGTAATTTGTCAATAAACAACAGGAAACAGGAATTTTCAATGTATTATTGATTTTGTTACAACCTTTGTAACAAGTAATGGTAACATGCAGTACATAATTGCAAGGTGATTTTCAGGAAAATGTCCCCGTTCAATATCTAATAATAATAATAATAATAATAATAAACAGGCATTTAAAAGACACATTTCAGACCGCAAGGAAACTCAATGTGCCGCACAAAGATAAAATCAATAAATTAAAAACTAAAAATTAAGAAAAAACGCACAACCTGTAATAAAATATTGACTGTCTTAACATCCCATTTGTGGTGCATGTTTGATCACCAAATATGTAGTATAATGTTGACATTGGTTGTGCTTAAGAGTAAATTGAAAAAAGAAAGTTAATTTCCCACTAAATATTTAAACAACTTCCATATAATCTATGAGGTCAATGCTGTGATGTACATGTATGTCTATGTAAAGCATTGCAAAGCTCAATGTAGGCAAATACAATGTATTTTCAAATTGCTATTTTTGTTATTGTCATAATGTTTGGTTAGGCTTATGAATGAAATCAAACAATCTTAATTGTATGAGGTAATCACAGAAAGTGTACTTAATTATGAATGCCGTCCATTGATTTTTGTAATGCATCTTATGTTATCTACCGTTAAAAGATATCAACCCTAGTTTTTGTAATATATAGATTTTATTCCTTGAAGAAGTTTCATATTTTGGTTTAAGACAGCTCCACAGGAAAGATTCACATTTTGTGCTGTAATAAGATAATGTCACTGTAACTCACTTGTAATTTGATCATACACCTTAAGAATGACAGTACATGCCATATATCTTATGTGGCAATCATTTTCAATCAAGGTTTATGATTTGAAGCATGATTCCTATGACATTGTGATAATCGAATAACAAGCAACACTTTGCCCACAACTGACGAGTGTGGGCGAAAACCCATGCGAAACAGATTTATCTTGAATAAAATGTAAAAAGTTTACTCACAATCATCATTAATAATAAAGGTCTAAATTTGATTGTCATCACAGCCAACCGGCTTAATTGTAACAACATTACAAATCAAATACATAAATAAACATGCAACGTCCAGGCAGTAGCTAAATCAGCGCCAAGTTGCGACATAAACCAACATGAACAAACATATATAACCCCTATATAGTAACCCCCTAATAGGTAATGAAGACCAAGTGCCTTGCCCAAGGACACAAACACATCGGCACCAGCGGGGCTAAAACTCACAACCTTATGAATAGGAGACCGGCAACTATTCCACTGGACCACACATGCTCTAAGTGAACCCCTGTTATAAAGGAACCCATTTTTTTCATTTTCTAATGTGTTTTATTGTGTTTTATTATGTTTTATATACATTATAAAGTTGGTAGAACATTTTCTACCCTCTATAAGTCTGACTTGATCCATTATCCATGGCAGGAATTGACACAGTATTATAATTTACTTGTGCCATTATCGATACCATATTATAATGTGTTTCAACGGCTTCTATACTTCAGTTCCAGAAAAGTATTACCATGCAATATATTAAATGCAAATTCATTTATTTTAACAAACTTGCAGAACTATTTTGGTACAAAACTTGCAGTAGAAAGAGTTTGAACTCTTCTGTAAATGTGTTAATTGCAAGTATAGTGAATGTTAAGTTGTTTTTGTGGTGAAAATTATATTTCTGACGTAATTCATTCATATAGTTAACTGTAACATGTTAACAATTTTAATAAGGAGAGTTTTGACAGGTCTTAACATTGAAATTATTGAACATGTTGAAGTGAAGTATGATAATGGTATCGTGTGTAATGACAAATATACAGGGTGAATCAAACAAAATTGTGCATGGATTTAAACCACTATTTGACCTTGATATGTGAATTAAACTATCGACTGAAAAATAAGAAAGATGTAACTCATTTTTGTAAGCTGACCTCTTCACCATTCCAATGGGATTTACACAGTTAAGACATGTATGGAATGATGAAATGGAGTGAGTCCTCACTACATGCATTTATTGTGATACTGGCATAGTAAATGAGGCAAAATTCACACTAAAGTGTATAAAACATTGCATAGTTATGAGAATGCACGATAGCATATCAAAATATCACACAAATAAAAAGTTGGGAAGACACTTGTTTCTTGATTTTGCACTTTAGTATGAAAGTCAGTCACATTTGTGAAAAATATTTAAGTTTTGTAACATGTAAAATGAAATGTTAGCTTCCTAGCAATTCCTCTTTGTAGATATTTAGGTCTTTCACAAAGCCCACCACTGATTTGGCCACCATTTTTACTCAATTTAGTCATGCTACAGCAACACTTGATGCCTTAATGTCTCAACCTTGTTAACTGTGTAAATCCCATTGGAATGGTGAAAAAAGGGGTCAGCTTACAAAACTGTCTCATTTGGCTTATTTTTCAGAGGATAAACTAAATTAAAAAAACGCTTTATACAAACAACAACTTTTTCATGGTTAAATCCCCACATCAAGGTCAAAGAGCTGGTTCAACCCGTGCACAATTTGTTTTTTGATTCACCCTGCATAAATGTTATAAAGAGTTTGTTGAGTACCAAAATAATTATTCAACCAAATTTGTTTTCTGAAGTTTCTCAAAAAAATATAATGCAGTTGCCCAATTTGAAACGCTTCAATCACCTCTCATTGGCTTACTGAATGGCATAAGATATGCAAGTGCACTGCAAGGTGAGATATTAATCCAAAACTGCCAATGGTGTGTATGTGATGTATGTTATATTAATGTCATAGTAACTATTGTACACTCTGTAAGATTGTGTAGCAAATTGAATTTGTATTAAAACGTCACTCTATGCTCAGAGCAGCCAACAATGTAAACATTTGATTGATGTGGTTTATTTGTGGTGTATGACAATTGTTTATTTTTGCTTATTTTTGTATATGTAAGATAAAAGTTTTCAAAGTAGCCATTATCAATTATAACGGTGCCTTGTTTAGGTCTGGTTCAGGGAAAGGCTTCAAACCCCGTGAATCTTGCCTCTACCCTAGCAGCTTCATGCTCACCAGATCAAGGCACTATTATAATTGACAACAAGGTACTTCTCATCCTCTTTCTAATACATAAAGGTATCTTTTTGCTTACTTTTTAATACCTGGATTAGTCTAAAATTTCTCTTGATTCAAAGAAAATGTACAATAATACAAATTAATTTGATTTCAATATATTTTTTCATGATTTATTCAAACATTTCATAAATATACATATTATTTTGCAAATCAGACAACATAATAAATGATTTCGTAAAAAAGTGCAAATCAATGGCAATTAGGCATAACTTTAAATTTAAAATCAAATACAAAATGGTTTGGAATACATACAATTACAACATTTACGATTTTTTTTAAAAACATTTTCAAATTGTTGAAAATTAACCCACCAACATTTTTACGAAAATGTTGGTGGGTTCTTAAAACCGCCTGACCTACATTTGCCGGTAGAACAGGGCTGGGGCTTATTGTCACCCTATAGAGATTCATCATGCGCGTACACAGGATTTTTTCAGGGTGTTTTAGGTTTTCTCAAGCGGCAGCGGCAGGAGGTCTTAAAAGTTGGGGAGTGGGGATGGCACCCTCTTCCTCCTTATTTATTCCCTTTTTAATTTTTTTTTGACAGGCCCTACACCCTAAACACACTGTGGTCATTGTATAAACATGGTATAAAAAGTCCACACTCATAAGAGAGAAGTAAAAAGGGCTATGCAAACAAACAAGACTATAGTACAAAATACTATGCGAAATTTTGTATATTTTTTAAACATGAGATGGGCTCTGTGAAATGTATATTTTACACTACCATAGTAGAAACAAATTACATTTTGTTGAACTGTATTTAACCTATATTTGCACTATTTGTAGATGGCAATTTGACTCTTGTAAACAAAAAAAATGAAGCTGATATTGCACATCGCATTGTGAAAATAAAATTTGAAGAAGCAACATTTTCAAAAGTTAAAGAAAAAATGAGGGGGAAAGGTTATGCACTGAAATGCAAATTTTAAAAGCTACATGGGCAGTCTTCTGAGATGAACTTGTTTGGGGCCTTGTTTTCAGTTCAAAAATTTCTTGATCAGAATGTCACTTATATTCCTCCAAATGAAGAATGCACAATGCTCAAGTGTAATGACGCACTGCAAAATTCCATAAACATGGGACGCCCTTCCGCTATGCGACCGATTGTTGTGATTATGCACCAATTGCATAGGACGTACACGTGGGAAATGATCTATAAATTATTAAATTGATTTTAGTGCAGCTATGGTGCAACTAATGTTCCAGATATCCCTACGATAAAATGTCCACCATTTCTCTCAAAAGCATTCAACATTTATAAGCTACTTCATTTTACCAGTACTTTTTTAACAACAAAATACAAATATTGTGACATTGTTTAACAACAAAATACAAATATTGTGACATTGATTTTTATAAATATTCATATATTGGTAGAAAAATGCGTTTTGTGTATATATGACCATAGTAGGTACCTGCCATGAATATTGCCTGTTATAAACACCCATTCATCGAGCAGTGTGTAAATATACCCAAGACATCCTTAACCTGTAGCTAATACAAACATATAAATAAATATAGCACCCTTGAAAAAACTTTTAAAAACATAAACTCTATGTATAATAAGACCATTCAAATAATGCTTTGATAGGATCTGACCTAGCCATTTACAACCAAATATGGAAATATAATGAACAGTTTGATAACATCTCAATAAAAAAAATTAAAAAACTGTGATCCAAGTGTCTATTTACGCAACATTTTCCTAAGCATCAAATCTGCAGCATTGCTCATAAAAAAATATTATCATTCTAAATTGTTCAAGGCAAAATAATTTCCATCATAATATAACATTCTCTTGGAGAAGAATTTTTAATTTTGGTTTACAAAACTGAGCATGATGAGATCATTAGTGCTGTGTCCTGTGCCGTATTTCATGTTAACACTTTCCACCGCCTATTAGTTTGATCCATGTACAAAACAGATTTTTCAGAAACATTTCCCAATTTTCAAAGTCCATCTCAAGGATTACTGAACGAATACTAGACATGTTTGTACGTCTTCCAATGGATTTCTCATGGTGATTCCAAATATGGTAATGAAATCCTATAATGTTGACATTTTTGAAACATTTTGTGCAATTTTGGAATGTCGGCTGGAGACGCCTGCCGCGTGGAAAGTGTTAAGATTCTTCCTAAGTTGACTGAAGAAGAGTGATTCTTGAACGATTCTTAAGCTTTGTTCAGAAGAATTAGAAATAATTCATCCCAAGTTGAGCTTCATTAAGTTGGACCCAGGTCTAAAGTTTGACATGGGTCCTATTTCAAAAAGAGTAAATTATAAATATACTTGAGAATCAATTCTTAGGATAAAAATCTTAACTTTTATGCAATAGGACCTAAATGGTACTGTACTAAAAAAAATAGTTTTACATTACAACTTTCAAATTCATATTTCACTTATATTCAAACAATGTGATGTGTTCTACCAAAACCAGATGGAATTTGGCAGAGCTCCAAACTGAGAAATAGCCTAAAACCTAATTGGGGGTGACTTTTTGGGAATTTGAGTTTCTTGTAAATAATTAATCTTCAGAGTGTTTATAACATTATTGTGAAAGTTTCAGATTAAAAAATCAAACCAACAACAACAACAAAAATGCAATTTTTTTATTTTTATTTGTGTGGTGATATGGGAAAACCCGTCGGAAGTCGCTAGTGTTGATATTGAGATATCTGGGTCATACCAAAATATTCCTAACAAATGAGTTCAAAGTCAATTTTCCAACTTTGGTCCCAAGATAGAGATTATACCGTGAACTTTAGTCTCCAGGAGTTTTTTATGCAAAATTCGAGATGTTAAGTTTATTTTAGTACTTTTCTAAACCTTGTTTATCACATTTTATGTGGAAAATGCTATGTGTAAAATGCTACGTAAAATGACATTGATACCATGGTAACCGCTTGTGAATTCCGACAATGTATTGTAAAGATTTTGAAAGTGAAGAACTTACAATTGTTAATAATATCGCCAAAAACTAGGTTCATATCAAAAGTCCTTTTCATATGACAAGCTATTCTGTGTGACATAACAATGTAGTTTTATTAGAGCATTTAAAAGATTTTGTGTACACCTTGAATTGTCAATTTCAATTTTTAGTGTTGCGTTTAAACTTGCCGACTTTAAAATACTATTACTCTAGTTCTAGATGGAATTTCTGAAAAATTTAAACAGTCCAATACTCAGTAGATTATGAAGCTCTCCGCCATAGAAAGAAACCAAGTTGCTAGAAAATGACCATGTGAAGGGTTTTCCCATGCCACCACACATTTCTTTTAAAAGTACATTGTAAGTACATTGTAAGTACATCTTTAAAGGACGATATCTCAGTTTGGAGTTTTCATAAAGACAAACTTGAAAATGATTTAACTCAACTTTGGGAAGTCCGATTTTTAAAAAAAGTACCGTTGTAAAGCTGAAGATCTCTACTTTAATAATCAATTACTAACTCAATTTTGATATCTTGCCCAATTGTGTCTGGTTTCGGTAGAATACGTCACATATGACAATTGTGTGGGATTAAATTTGGAGAAGGGTTTGAGGAAGGATTATGCATAACATATGCAGTGGCGGATACAGGGGAGGGGCGGAGGGGGCGGGCGCCCCCCGTTAAAATTTTCAATATACCTTTAACGTGTACGCGCCCCCCGTAAAATTTGACAATATCATGCGATTTTTTTTTGCCGGTTTTGGGACAACCACATCGCTACCCCCCCTCCCCCCCCCCCCCCCCCCCCCCCCCCACTTAGCAGAATTTCACGAGCTGACGGCAAAAAAGTTGGGGACCTTTTACGATTTTTGTGGTTTCAGCCCCCCGTAAATTTTATTCCTGGATCCGCCACTGATATGTATTATACACAGTTCAACATAAATAAGTTCCCCTTTAGATTATGCCTGATATTTTGTTAATAAGTTGCTCCATCGATGTACGTCTTCACAGCAACACTAGAGCAGGGCTATAACTACGCAGGTGTTGTAATGCTTGAATAAGCACACATTGAATAGAGGATACCTCATTTCAAAAATTGCTAAAAGTTCAATGAGTGCTCATTCAAGCAGTATAACACCTGTGCAGTGTTCAAGCAAAGACCCTGGTTCAAGCTGCTTAACCATCCTCCTTCAATACATCATTTAGCAACTTTTGAATTGAGGTATTCCTCCATTCAATGTGTGCTCATTCAAGCATTACAACACCTGCGTAGTTATAATATCCCTGTTCTAGTGTTGCTATGAATATGTCCATTATGTGTGCAAAAAATTGTTTCGAGGGAGTATCTCATTTTAAAAATATCAGGCATAATCTAAAGGGGAACTTATTTTTGTTGAACTGTGTATATCAAAAGATACCCTTTACTTTATGGTCTTGATGGTTTATACTTCATTAATCCTTAGGCCCTTAACAATTAATTCTGAGTTTCCTCTTTCACGCTTGTGTCAACAATTGAGAATTGCAAAATATTGTATTATGTTTATTTTCTCCTCTAAAATAACTTTAAATGACTCCCACTTAGTACTCTGTGATTTTGATTATATAATAATCACCATTAATGAACAAACAAAGAGCATGATTTTATCATTACTTATGAATACAATAAATTATAGTTATAAAATGATTAATTGCACATTCCAAGTTAAAATGAGTTGATATTGGTTGCGACCATTTGTTTCAAAATAAAGAAAATAATGGATAATTAACAATTAATAATTAAAGGCCGTGTCATCCCTTGTTTGCAGACTAGAAACAGGAAACTAGAAGGGCCTTATACAATGTATGTGTATATACCATTGATACTCTTCATTTCCTGGAGTTGCTTGATTAATAATATAACTCAATTACAGCAAAACAATGCTAAATATATTCTTTTTGTGGGCCCTTCAGTGGCTACAATAATCACTTGAATATCAGATAAATTACAATACTTATAAAATCATTTGTATTTATATATTGGCAAGTTTTCTTGTTTTCTAACTGGTTTTTTTTTACATGAATTATTTGATAAATATCACAACAATCAAATCCAACTACTTATAAATAATTTGTGCATACATACAATACATTCTTTAAAAATATTTGAATAAAGAGTACTTTACATCCATGCCATGCACCAATTACATGGTAGAATAAATAACAGAGATGCCTGCCACTGGGTGGTTTCAACATTTCATGAAAATACTGACAATTTCAATTTTCCTACACTTTTGTTCAGACATCACTTTACTTTTGTACACACAAAATTTCCTGAAACTAAGAAAATCTGAACAAAATTTCCTGAAATCAAGAAATTTTCTGAAAAGTGGCACCTCTGAGTGCCTTGTTCTAACTACACTATTCTACCATGCAATGAATGTAAAGGGTTCAACAAAAGAAAGTATACCACTTTGTTGATGTCATTTTGAGTAACATTCAATTTTTTTGTTTTGTTGACCAAACAGGCTAGATAGGCATTTAGATGAATCTGTTAGGCATAATTTGATACCAAATTTGCCCTCTAACAAAAAAAGATAAATCATGATTAGCCCCATTTAAAGAAAAATTTCCAATTTTCAATACACAGCACGAGAAGAAAGGACTAATTGGGGTCTCTCTGTGTCTGTGTATAGCCAGGATTGACGGGGCTATCGATCGCACAGTGCAAATGTGTTGGGTCGTACGACCTTGTGCGGGATATTTAATTCTGACATTAAAGTGCATGGCAGTAAATATGGCATATGTGTGTTAACAATTGGTCCTTTTTTCTCGTGCTGTGTATTGAAAATGAGACTTTTGTTGAACCCTTTATGTGACCTTAAGGGAGCACGCAACTAATACGCTCCCCATAGGCTTTACACACAAATGTCGGACTATTAAAACCGCTCTATTTCAAAAATCCTTCAGTAAATTTTTATGAAAATTTGCAATCTTATGCCATCAACGATTATTTATAACATATCTGAATATCAAGGCAAGTTGGCGATTACATTTTTCAGTAAATGCCGCTAAATCGGGAAGAATTAATTTCATCACCTAATTTTCAGTCCTCAGTCTGGGATGCACAGTGGCGGTAAATCGGCTGATGAAATTATAATAAAGCTCAAATCATCCCGTTTCTTTTACAAACTTCACGTACATATTCCACACAACACATAGATGCAACATTCGAGAGGACAGCACCAGCTAATGTGTCGATTTCGCACACTTTTTGTGCTTGATAGGAACTATTGCTGTACTCAACTTTTTGCCGGAAGTGGATTTCCAGACTGAATTAGTTGTGTGCGCCCTTAATACACTCTTTCCAAACATTTAATAAAGATCATCTTTCACATTTGAATATTATTGTTATCATAACATAGAAATCTTAAATTTAAATAAATTAAATACCAACATAAACTGGTAAATTTGATTACAATGACAATGAAATATTTCAGTATTACCGTCTGATTCAAATACAAATTAACTTGATAGCAATTCATCATTCGTTGTCTTCACATACTTGTGACCGAATACTGTTTAAACTTCACCCTCTGCACCTCACTGTGGAACAGCCTTCCGAAAAACATCAGGGAGGCATGTACACTACCTAGTTTCAAGAAGATTTTGAAGTCTCATTTCTATCCATCACATTGCATTGATCTTTTTTTTTCTTTTTTTTTACTTCTTTTTTTTATGGCGCTATGATCTTTCTGGAAAGGCGCCTTATGAATGTTGCTTATGTATCATTGTATGTACATAAACTAACGTCATCCATGTCAAATTTTATAACTCTTATATAATCCATTACTATACTCTACTTTTCTTCCTCTGGACAGTGACGTAACTTTACAGGCGCAGCATTTACGCACACTTATACATCTGTCTTTCTACGCTCGTGTGTATACACCAGCTCCTCGAGTAGGCGCATGCATTTATGTGCTGCAATTAGTTAAGTATGCAGTAACGCCACTGTCTCGTGATGGATAAATATACTATAACAGGTTTGTGTCCAGAAATACTGTTACCAAGGCAACATTTGTCCAAACAAAAGCCTCTTGAGTAAGTTCTCCAGAACCATGTCTGCCAGCCCAGGAGAGGTGTTTGCTTTCCAAACTTCTTATTGTTTTGTGTGCTCCATAACGGCTCCAAACATAAATAACCTATCCCCAAAGTCATAGGTGACGCTAGCGTGGAATGCTATGTTACTCAAGACTACCAGGTACTCAAAGAAGGCAAACAGAGAGTAAACTAGATTGGAAAACAAAATAAAATATACCGTATAAATCAAGTATCAAAAACTATTTAAATTCATATCCAATTTGTTTCATCACAGATGTAGACCTAAACTTTGTATCAAACACATGCAGTGTCAAAAAACAGAGTTCAGGACATTTTTGTGGTTAAATAAATAAAAGGGTCAAATATTGAATGTGCAGTCAGTTAATGTTGTTATTTCATTTCATTTGATAACAATTGTATTTGGAGACATTTCAAGAAGTTCCCACACTTCCAAATTGAGTTTGAATGAAGAATTAAGTATTCAAATTCTATTCCCAAGCCCAAAGTCATGTGATGCTACCATGGAATACTGAAAATACATAAACCATTGATTATAATCCAAGTAAAGTGAAACCAGCAATTAAAAATGCTCAAGCCAAAGGGAGCAAAACAAATAAATTATGACTTGCATCATACAAGGTTACTATAGTTTTATCAGTTCCAAATTGGTGAGAAATATTCAGGTTTTTTCTCTCTGTGCGCAAAATTAATCCAAATGTATGCGCATGGTTATGGCTACACGCACACAGTTTTAGTCGCATGCACGCGTCACGCATATGATGCAAAGTGCGCTTGTTGCCTTCATGCATGCTTGTGTCCTTCTATATTCATTCGCTGCTGTAAGGAGGCTTCGAACTGATCAAACTATATATACAAAAAACCTACAAAATATGTTAAGCCAGGAATAAGCAGGGAAGTACAAGTTAACCAGTACACATTTTGTTTCTGAGGAGTGATGGTCTGTTTCAGCCCCTCCTGAAACAGTTCTTTAAATCACTATGTGATTACTTAAAGGTCATCGAACTACAAAAGAAAATTGTCAAAAGTCAATTTACAAAGCATAAGGTCAAGACAGTCCCAATACCACAACTCTTGTCTATTACGTACCTCCTGGCTCACAGTACATGTTGTGTCTGAAGTAAAAGTATATGGCGATTACAAAACTTAATATGTTGATGGCAAACATGAGCAACTTCACTTGAAATGACCGCTTCTCCTGCAAAATGAAAACATTAGAAATAATCAAATGAACAAAATGTTCAACAACAAAAATGCATTAAAAATAACAGTAAATCAATTAACCTTTTTATGGATAAAATAAACAACAAACAATGAATTATACCTGTTAAAATACATCAAATCTGGTGCACAAGTGCAAAATTGGACAATGTGCCTGTCGTCTAAGACACAATATGAATGGGCTGCTAAATCAAAAAAATCTAAACTGGGTCTCTGGCATTTGAATATGCTACAGCTTACACTTTACTAATGCTTTTAATCTGTCGCCAGGATTTCATGGAAATCTACCTAAATAAACAAAAGACAACAGTCGTTTCTAATATAAATTTAGCTAAGTTAAGTAAAGTATCAAAAAGTGCTGTCTAGCTTAGACTCTTAGTCTTAGATTTTGTATACACTTCTTGTTCTTTCTTATCTAAGAACTTAACTTGAATATTGAAAATAAGATGAACCAAAAACAAAAATAGCCTGAATGAATTTCTTGTAAACCACAGAGAAGAAATGAGTATTCCCCCTAACAAGGACACCTCAAGAACTTGACAAGAAATGGTCATCATTATGGTCCTTTCATACTCCTGTCATTGGCGGATATTGGCGTACGAGTTGAAGCAATGGCAACTTTTATCCGCCGACGTCGGCTGATGCGCAACGACGCGAGTATGGACGTACCTTTAAGCGTTTTATTTAAGTTCAACTTACCCATGGTGTTTGTCTTGATGATCCTATTGATGATCTGTACACTATACACATCAATAACATGAACACCATTGAACAGACTTGGAATGTTACAAACATGTTTTCATGGATACCTGTAGTAGATAGAGAACAGATGTACACACGTTATCAGTTGAGTAGCAAAAGGGGGGGGGCACGAGGGGGGCAATCGCCGCCTCCCAATATTTGAGTCGTGTGAGATGAAATTGGCACTGTCGGTTTATCAAGCTTGATTTTTCGCACCGGTTTGGCAGACGCCACGTCATTTAATTTTAATCTTGAAAAACGCAAAAAGGGGTCGTCCGGGCCCGTAAAACAGGGTTGTTGTTTTTTCCTTGCCTAAGCCAACATGATATGATTGTGGTGTGTTAGATGTAGCATGATAGACCTGATGGGATAGTATTTTCTATTATTGTAGATACACTGGCATGCAAGAATTTTAAAGATCAAAGGTTCAAATCCTGGCTAAGCAAGGGCAAGAAGTGGGTGTTTTGTTATCTCGGATTGTTGTGGCTGGTGAATCTTAATGGGCTACAATGATTCATTTAGTGGCAGTTGTGGGATTGACAGTAAAAACCAACTTTAAGATTTAAATCTTATGTTAAAAGGTACATGTGTGCTAGTGAGGTACACCTGGCAGGGAAGTTCTCTTTCATACCAATACATGGGTACATCGCAGTATAATGCTGATGTGGCATGGAATCAAAAGTATATTTGGTGTCAGAGGTGGGATTTAGGCATTGGATATGCCTTATAAATAAAAAATGTCTGGTCAAAAAAGTTCTTATGGCTGAAACCTGTATTCAATATAGTAAATAGTAATTATTTCTCCTGTGAGCTTTCCCAAAGAAAATGTTCAGTAATTCCTGGTGAAATTATTGTATTCATTCAGTACAGATGCTGACTTTAGCACCACTTCAAGATTAGCAAAAATTGTTTAATACCATTATTCTAAAAATGTATCAGATAATTTCTTACCAGTGTTTTCAGTAGATGACACACAGGTTAGCCCAACCAGTGCTAAATTTTCAACTAGTTCACACAGAAAGCATATCTTACAAAAAGCTGAATACAGGGACCACTTGGAGGCCATTCGAGCATACTGTAAGTAGTGAAATCTGACGGCTGCAAATCTTTGGACGGCCGTTACAATGATGATGAATCTCCACACATACGACGAAGGTGGTTTGGCAATAGCTGCACTGATGGATGGTAGATAATTGGGAACCTGCAAATGGACATTTAAGGAGTCAATAAAGTTTCAGATAATCACACCAGTTTCCTAGACCAAATATGCTGATACTGCTGATGTCTAGCTCCAGCAAACAGAAACACACATTGAGTATCTGGTCTACATGTACCTGTTCCATATAACTCATTATTTTTAATTTGATATTGTAAGTCCAAATTGTTCAAAAGAATATCTTATACCTTCATAAAATCTTCTTCTGGTATTGTATTCTTGTCTGTAACCTAGGGAAATGTGTGTAGATAACAGACTCGGGATGATCCCCTACTCTTTACGATGGAGTCTGTGACCTTTTAATGCGCTCAGGTATAGATAGTTACTCTAAGAATAAGATGATGATGCTAGGAATAACCATGTATAGTCACTGTCATAATGCTATGGACGAACTTCAAGGTATTTCACGCGAGCATGCATTGTGGTTCTTCGCAGAGCTGCATCCAGATGCATGAATATGCCTGCATGCGGGTACCAATTTCACGATTGACCAATCAGGAGTCAGGACACATGGTCATTTTTGAAAGCTTCCAGTACACACTTCTGGGTTTACGCACACACGCTCGTACACATTATCAGAATTGTATCCATAGCATTTAATGACGCTGACTAGCAGGGTAGCTAATTCTTGTTACTCTTCTTATTATTATCTTAGGGTAATACATACATTATCACATACCCTACAATGTGTAGCAGTTGTTGCTTTAAAGTTGAAGACAACAGCCAGCAAAATAACCAGTCCAAATCCTATTGACATAATGGCAGCTGTTACCATAGTTACGATAGACAATGGTATAACTACAGCGCTGTTCATTTTGGCCTCTGATTGACGTGCCTGGTGACCCCCTGAATTCTGCATTTTGCTGCTGTTGAGTTTAGTTGTTGCTCATGGCCTGTAATAATTGGAATCAACAAAGAAATGTGCATTAACTAATATGACACCCTTTTGTGCAGGATTTACATACACATACACAAACAGAAGTATGGTAATTACTAATAGTACCTATATGATGAAAGAGTGAATATCTATCAGGGGCTGATTAAGGAGGGGGCGCACACGGCCCCCCTTATTTTTGACACGGCGCCTTTTTAAGCCCCTTTATTTTTAACAGGGCGCCTTTTTGACAGGGCGCCTGTGCCCCCCCCCCCCCCCCCCCATTTTTGACAGGACGCCTTTTTGACAGGGCGAAAACGTGTAAAAGCGTGTAAAAACGTGCGAAACCGTGTACAAAAATCGCAGGGGGCTGTCGCCCTCTTGACCCCGTTTTGGCGCCCGTAAAACTGTGTGAAACCGTGTAAAAAAATCACAGGGGGCTACCGCCCACTTGACCCCCGTTTTCAGGCGCAGATCCAGGGGGTGGAAAATCAACAACAACAACAAACAAGGCAGTTCTCGAACGGCGCGTCTCGCCTGTTCATCAAAAGTGACTTGAAAGAAATGATGATGAAACATAATGTAGTCTCTTCCTGATAACATCAGGCGAGACAAAAAGGGGAAAAGAGAGGGGGAGAGGAAAGGGGGAAGGGGGAGAGAAAGGGAGAAAGAGCCTTTGATTGAGTGACTGATTGGTGAATAAAATAACGTTGTATGTCGTGATATATATGTAGGCCTATAATACCCCACTTTTTTGCAAAGAAAGAAAAAAAGAAGAAAAGGGAAAAATGAGAAGAAACGGGGGAATGGGATTGCTTTTCAATAAAACATTGGTCAAAAGTACACACCAAATCGCACTAATGGGTTCAAAAATTGGAAAAAAATCCAATTGTTAGAGGGGGCGGCATATCCCCCCTCAGACCCCCCTCTCCTGTTTGAGCTTTTAAACCATGTATACTTAAATCAAGAATATATCAGTTATGCTTAAACTCTTTCGTGCATTGATAAAAAAAACAAAATATTTATTAGAAATGAAGAGGTGGCTTTTCGATCAAATTTTGGTCAAAAGTATACACCAGATCGCACCAAATGAGTTCGAAAATTCTAATTCTCTTCTCAGGGGGGCACATCCCCCCTCAGACACCCCCCTGGAAGGCGGCATTGGATAGTCCAACACCAGAAAATTAATCCTGGTTTTGGCGCCCGACCCCCCAATTAAGAAATCCTGGATCCGCCCCTGTCTATCATTGAAGTTGTATTAACTTTTGTTGATTTATTATAGTAGACTGAGCAACAGATATGTATCATGGAGGGCTATTAAAGGCATGTGATCTTTTCCAGAGAGCGCCCTCTATTCATCATTTATTTTAGAAAGTAGATATTCTTGCAGATTTACATTTCTGATCATAAATCATGCATACATTCCAAGTTTCAGAGCGATATGATTCCTAATTACCTCAAAATCATGGTTTTAGAGTGAATTTAGAGTGAAAATATAAACTGTCGTATTAACACGACAGTTTATTTTCACTCTAAAACCATGATTTTGAAGTAATTAAGAATCATATCGCCCTGTAACTTGGAATGTATGTACGATTTATGATCAGAAATGTAAATCTGCAAGAAAATCTGCTTTCAATTTTTTTTCGATGTTGAGGGCGTTCCCTGGAAAGATCACATAATATACCTTTAAAAAAAAGGGAATAAATTTCAGAATTCAGTCACCTAAAAATCCTCCCTTTAAATGTCTAACTCACCTTTTTTGGATATCTAAATTTGCACACAATAATGTTGTAACTACCAAATGGTAACTTTTATGTGTCTGTGAAAAAACAGGATTTGACAACTGGAGGGCTTCCATTCTTTTGGTATGGTCCCACTTTATATTACCAGGATGAGCAATGATCCTCATCTCAGATGTAAGGACTAACTTGTTGGGCAGGGCCTATCTGTATATTAAAATGTGAAGACACGTTTGACGTTAGACCAATTGAACAAGTGAATATTAACACGTCATAGCCGTACATGGCCTCTTATCTTATAGATGATGTGACTTGAATATCTATCAGGGGCTGATTAAGGAGGGGGCGCACACGGCGATAGTTGATTAGTGCCTGGTCTGAAGACATGCTAGAGGTACTAGTCCATGACTACTGCATACATACTATTCAAAACAAAATACTCATCACTGAGCGCCAATTTTAAAAATACCTGCCCTTATGGTGTGTACGCATACTGCCAGGCAACCAGATTTAGTACTTGGAATCTCATTGTACTAGGGATGCAGACCATGACTACTGCGCTATTCTACACTGTAAGTAATGATCAATCAAGTGTGAATTTAATTTACAACGCACATTCCCTGTAGGTGCCCGCGCATACATGTACTGCCAGGCATTACGTCACAGGTCAAATCATCTATACTTAGGTGACCCTGGAATCTCAACTTTTGCCGTTGACAACAAAGCAATACAATTAACGAATCAGTTACTGCGTTCTCTCTACTCAGCCATATATTTATAGGAGATCGTTCCTAGTGACCGCGTCAGGCCGCGTTACCAAGGTCATGACGAATGTCGGTATTTTTTCAATATTTTCTGTCTGAAGACACTTTAGACACTTGCCTACTATTGATTAAATGAGTCATGGCTCTATCATTGCTTGTGGGTAACAACATGTGACTGTACAATACAAATATGCAATATGAAGCTTTTTTTGTGACTATCATCAACCACGATTGTGGGGGTCTTAAAATGGAAATTAATCTGTTTGACGGACTAAATTGATGTGTTGAGCTGCCTGTTGAGAGAAAGGGGGGTAAGAATAAGATACAGTTGTAAGAATTATAAGATACAGTTGTAAGAATAAGATACAGTTGTTTTGAGGCAATTTTTGGGTTATTTGGATTATAGTCACCCTTAGAACCAATCTTCTGCTCTGCATCTTATTCTTAAGGTCCTCCAATAGGCACTTATATAGGCAAAATATTTAATGGCGCGAATCGCGCCACTTGAAGGAGAGGTATCCTCCCAACTTTGAAGGGCCATAATTCCGAAACGACTTGGAGTTGGAATTTTATATTTTGCATTGTGTTCATTATACCTAATAAAAATAGATGTATAATTAGAAATAAATTTCAGCCAAATCTGAGAGGTGACCCGTACCAATTTTCAGAATTTTGGTTGATTTGACACGGAATGACCCTGATGTAACAATTAAGATAGATCAATAAGTACAAGTGGGCAAGGCGGTGTCACGTATTGTTAATAGCGCACCCCTGTCAATAATGGATGTCAGTGACTTCCCCTGTCAGTCACTCAACTTGGACTTGCAGTTGGTTATTTATATCAGACAATTTTTAATTAGGCTACATCCTATTCTGCTTATTAAAATGGGGGGGGGGATTGCCTCCTTTGTGGAACTCAACTCAGTATTAACTATTATTTATCCCGGTCTGTGACTGTGTACACAAAAACTCATGTCCCTAGGTTTCAGGGGCACTGTAGGCTCAAAACCACTAAAAACGGCCAATTATGCAAAATATGTGTCGCATGCCTTCAATTAAGAATATAAAAATTGGAAAGTAATTATAAGCTACATGCATTAGACATTTTCAACATATAATTGACTAAAACTTCTGAAAATTTTAGGACTTCGGTATTATTATTTTGGAAGTTACGATTTCGTAAATACGCTAAACTGGGCAAAAACCATGTCGCAAATCATTATTTGGGCAATTCCAAGCAAATGTCAACCAAATAGCCAAAATTTCAAATGTGCATCCAAAGTTTAATTCTATGCCTATAATGTAGGCAAGATTCCAAAGATCAGGAAATTTTAGTTTGTTAGCGATACTATGTTTTTTGATGTATAAACTAGCTAATTAGCATAAATTTGCATATTTGCAGCTTACAAAATCAGTGAAAAGGCTTGTTTTTATTTATTCCATATCTTTTAGACACATGTATGATGGTATGATGTTTAAATAAATGTCAGGCACAATAGTAGTACTGATGGGAAAAGTTTTGATATAAATTTAATTTTGAACAACGGCCAATTAGCCTCGTTAATCCAGGTAATTAGTATGCATTGCATAATCTCATGTCATTCCGCAACGCAAAAGTACAATTTTTTAGGATAGCAAGAAAAAAAATGTACCCTATTTTCATTTAACTATTTTTTCTCTGCACACAATTGACATGCTTCACAATGACCAAAAAAAAATTGGAAAATTCTGTTAATTAATAGCCCTAACGAGCGTTGCGGAATGACGTGTTGCGTCATGACACCAATGACACCAATCGTCTGCGTCATTCCGCAACGCAAATTTGCATATGCAAATTAGGATACTTGGAAGCGCAGTCTAATTTTTTCCCTAGGTTTATTTTTTTGAGTATCAATCGCTATTATCAAATAAAGTTGTAAAATGGGGAGTAACTACAAATCTCTGGGTTTTACACCCAAAAGAAAGTGGATTTTTGTGTGTCAATGTCATTGTTAATTAATAGCCCTAACGAGCGTTGCGGAATGACGTGTTGCGTCATGACACCAATGACACCAATCGTCTGCGTCATTCCGCAACGCAATTGCCCATTTATAGATATTTTGTGATGTTGTTGAAAAAAATGAGTCCTGTTGTGCATAAAAGTAGACTAGAAAACAAATTGGTGTCATGTATTGTTAATAGCGCACCCCTGTCAATAATGGATGTCAGTGACTTCCCCTGTCAGTCACTCAACTTGGACTTGCAGTTGGTTATTTATATCAGACAATTTTTAATTAGGCTACATCCTATTCTGCTTATTAAAATGGGGGGGGGGTTGCCTCCTTTGTGGAACTCAACTCAGTATTAACTATTATTTATCCCGGTCTGTGACTGTGTACACAAAAACTCATGTCCCTAGGTTTCAGGGGCACGGTAGGCTCAAAACCACTAAAAACGGCCAATTATGCAAAATATGTGTCGCATGCCTTCAATTAAGAATATAAAAATTGGAAAGTAATTATAAGCTACATGCATTAGACATTTTCAACATATAATTGACTAAAACTTCTGAAAATTTTAGGACTTGGGTATTATTATTTTGGAAGTTACGATTTCGTAAATACGCTAAACTGGGCAAAAACCATGTCGCAAATCATTATTTGGGCAATTCCAAGCAAATGTCAACCAAATAGCCAAAATTTCAAATGTGCATCCAAAGTTTAATTCTATGCCTATAATGTAGGCAAGATTCCAAAGATCAGGAAATTTTAGTTTGTTTAGCGATACTATGTTTTTTGATGTATAAACTAGCTAATTAGCATAAATTTGCATATTTGCAGCTTACAAAATCAGTGAAAAGGTTGTTTTTATTTATTCCATATCTTTTAGACACATGTATGATGGTATGATGTTTAAATAAATGTCAGGCACAATAGTAGTACTGATGGGAAAAGTTTTGATATAAATTTAATTTTGAACAACGGCCAATTAGCCTCGTTAATCCAGGTAATTAGTATGCATTGCATAATCTCATGTCATTCCGCAACGCAAAAGTACAATTTTTTAGGATAGCAAGAAAAAAAATGTACCCTATTTTCATTTAACTAGTTTTTCTCTGCACACAATTGACATGCTTCACAATGACCAAAAAAATTTGGAAAATTCTGTTAATTAATAGCCCTAACGAGCGTTGCGGAATGACGTGTTGCGTCATGACACCAATGACACCAATCGTCTGCGTCATTCCGCAACGCAAATTTGCATATGCAAATTAGGATACTTGGAAGCGCAGTCTAATTTTTTCCCTAGGTTTATTTTTTTGAGTATCAATCGCTATTATCAAATAAAGTTGTAAAATGGGGAGTAACTACAAATCTCTGGGTTTTACACCCAAAAGAAAGTGGATTTTTGTGTGTCAATGTCATTGTTAATTAATAGCCCTAACGAGCGTTGCGGAATGACGTGTTGCGTCATGACACCAATGACACCAATCGTCTGCGTCATTCCGCAACGCAATTGCCCATTTATAGATATTTTGTGATGTTGTTGAAAAAAATGAGTCCTGTTGTGCATAAAAGTAGACTAGAAAACAAATTGGTGTCATGTATTGTTAATAGCGCACCCCTGTCAATAATGGATGTCAGTGACTTCCCCTGTCAGTCACTCAACTTGGACTTGCAGTTGGTTATTTATATCAGACAATTTTTAATTAGGCTACATCCTATTCTGCTTATTAAAATGGGGGGGGGTTGCCTCCTTTGTGGAACTCAACTCAGTATTAACTATTATTTATCCCGGTCTGTGACTGTGTACACAAAAACTCATGTCCCTAGGTTTCAGGGGCACGGTAGGCTCAAAACCACTAAAAACAGCCAATTATGCAAAATATGTGTCGCATGCCTTCAATTAAGAATATAAAAATTGGAAAGTAATTATAAGCTACATGCATTAGACATTTTCAACATATAATTGACTAAAACTTCTGAAAATTTTAGGACTTGGGTATTATTATTTTGGAAGTTACGATTTCGTAAATACGCTAAACTGGGCAAAAACCATGTCGCAAATCATTATTTGGGCAATTCCAAGCAAATGTCAACCAAATAGCCAAAATTTCAAATGTGCATCCAAAGTTTAATTCTATGCCTATAATGTAGGCAAGATTCCAAAGATCAGGAAATTTTAGTTTGTTTAGCGATACTATGTTTTTTGATGTATAAACTAGCTAATTAGCATAAATTTGCATATTTGCAGCTTACAAAATCAGTGAAAAGGCTTGTTTTTATTTATTCCATATCTTTTAGACACATGTATGATGGTATGATGTTTAAATAAATGTCAGGCACAATAGTAGTACTGATGGGAAAAGTTTTGATATAAATTTAATTTTGAACAACGGCCAATTAGCCTCGTTAATCCAGGTAATTAGTATGCATTGCATAATCTCATGTCATTCCGCAACGCAAAAGTACAATTTTTTAGGATAGCAAGAAAAAAAATGTACCCTATTTTCATTTAACTAGTTTTTCTCTGCACACAATTGACATGCTTCACAATGACCAAAAAAATTTGGAAAATTCTGTTAATTAATAGCCCTAACGAGCGTTGCGGAATGACGTGTTGCGTCATGACACCAATGACACCAATCGTCTGCGTCATTCCGCAACGCAAATTTGCATATGCAAATTAGGATACTTGGAAGCGCAGTCTAATTTTTTCCCTAGGTTTATTTTTTTGAGTATCAATCGCTATTATCAAATAAAGTTGTAAAATGGGGAGTAACTACAAATCTCTGGGTTTTACACCCAAAAGAAAGTGGATTTTTGTGTGTCAATGTCATTGTTAATTAATAGCCCTAACGAGCGTTGCGGAATGACGTGTTGCGTCATGACACCAATGACACCAATCGTCTGCGTCATTCCGCAACGCAATTGCCCATTTATAGATATTTTGTGATGTTGTTGAAAAAAATGAGTCCTGTTGTGCATAAAAGTAGACTAGAAAACAAACACAGTTGCATGCTTTACAAAAAAAAAACGCATTAGAAATATGCAGAGGTTAATTATTTTTAAATTGAAAATTGTCGCAAAGTTCCATGAAACATACGTTACCGTATACATATAACCTCACCCTTTCCCGCCTTTTTTCAGTTTTAAGTCATGTTTCTCTCTTTTATGAAATAACTAACACCTCGTCTAAAGCCTATTATATGAATGGAGATATAATTTGGGAAAAGCTTTGGAGGAAAAAAATACATCTAGTATCGGTTTTGTGACCGTATTGTGACAGTATAGTTAAGAAAAGTAACCTACGTTACCAATTTTATCAGAATTCGACAATCGAGTGTATACAAGGAATATACTAAACATAAGTACATGGTACCCTTATCCAACTGAAATTATTTTATTTCATCAGCGACCGTAAATCATGAACTGGGTCACAGTGAATTTCAAATGAAACATCTGTTACCGAAACATACGTGACTGCCATTTCACCCACCTCAACTTATTTTAGTAAAATCGTAATGATCATCCCCTAGCAAGTGCTATTATACCGCCATCATGCGTCTAGTAGAGGTTGGAAACAAAAATTGTTGCAAAATGGCGCTTCGTAACAGAACCATGTGTAACGTAGGTTGCATCAATTGTAACGTAGGTTGCATCAATTGTAACGTAGGTTTCAATTTCACCTTTGCCTTTGTATGGTAGAATTTATAAGTATATATTGTGTTTAAAGCGTGTGATATAAAATACAAAGTAGACAAACGATAAAGTACATTGTTTCAATGGAATAGGCATGCATATTTTACGGACTTTAAAAGGCTTGCCAATCTAACATTTGAGCCATTGGTAACGTAGGTTTCATCAGTAAATTTTAACAGTAACATTTGAAAATAAAAAGTTGAGAATATTACGTGCTCATATTTGTCTGAGTCAAAATTCAAAGTGTTATCTTTAATTCTTTAAAGTGTTACAATAGTTTTGAGAACATTTGAATTCTCACAAATTCTGAAATCCGAATTGGTCGTTTTTAGTGGTTTTGAGCCACTACCGTTAATGCCCGATATAGGGCGCTGTGTACTGTATAACAGTATGGGTGTATATATGTATGTATAAGAAGTCTTTTTCATTCATTCATTGATAGGGATGTTCATATCATTGACTATAGAGGGCGACATATTTGACCAAAATATGTAGAAAACTCATGTTTACCTCTTTTAAATTCAGCGGAAAAGTACGAAACTGCTGGGATGTATTCACTGATGTATAAACAACCCCACACAAGCAACTAGACATCATGAAAGTAAACCCTTAATTTACCTAAAATGGTTTTAAAATGTGCATGACTTAAACTACTTTTGGTTATAACTTTTTTATTATTCAGCCTGCAGACAAGGTTGAACCATCATTTTTTATTGTAAAGTACTTTGTTTCCATGTATTCAAAGAGATAATTTTATTTTCAAAATTTTATGAACATGCCTATCATTGACATTAATCATTAATTTAATGATTGGTTTTTAAAGCATTTTTTTCAATTTTTTCCTTTAATCCTTGTTTTATTGGTTGATAGTCACTTGTATTTTATGTGTTTTTAATGTACAATCTGATTTCATGTTTCATACAAACTTGTGCAATTACAATAGTTTACATGTGAGTGCTAAATAAATAATTATGAGCATGAATGAATTACCATTGAATTGATTGATTTGTCAGGCTGTCGAATTCGTGGGTCGTACAAATGATTATTTTTGTGAACTGAATTATAAATTAAGCAGCTCAGAATCAAGGCGTTTGAAATTCGAAATCATTTGCATATATAAAATAGATTAATCGTTAATATTATTCACTAATGAAAAGTAAAACTTAAAGCTAGAGGAAGAAGAAGACTTTTACCTGTTGATATTTGAAGATTGTGTGTTAGCAGGGTTGTTGCGTTCAGATCCAAGTACAGGTAATTGATAGCCAGCCGCGTATCATATTGTTATGTTTTTTTCTTGCCTTATAATGAATAGGCAGAATGACATTTTGACACGGTACATGAGATTAATTATTTTGACTGACGTGAGAGGGCAGCAAGTCAATGTGGGCCCAAGCCCAGGGTGGAACTGAACATGCTGAAACTCTAGTCTTAATTTGGGCAATATGTGTCAAACTGTCCAGATATGGCATACAGTTTGGCTCTTCAAGACTATATTTTCGGAATTTTCAGAAAGACTGACGATCTTGGCCCGTACAAACCATGTTGAACGAAATTATCATTTTTTTGATATACCCAACACTCACTGTCCGACTGTCGTCATCCTCCGGTGGCTGTCCTTCGTTATGTATGATCAACACAAAACAAATCCTACACCACCATCCCTATTTACAGTACTCTTACGAATGACTCTAATACGATGGATCAATCATTTTTGTACGCATTGGCTTTTATTTGATTTGAAAATATTGACCAAAAAATGCAACAAAAAAAAGTTTTTTATCTCAAAAATCACATTTTTGGCACTTTTTGGTCAATATTTTCAAAACTAAAAATGTTTAAGCAACAAAAAAAAAAGAGTGCTTCCTAGATAATTGACTTTAGATGATTTTGGTGAAATTTTGAAATTTTGAATCAAAAACTGATTTTGTTAGGTTGTCTGAAAAAATTTGGCGCCAAAAAAAGTTATTTTTGGGCAAAAATGTAGAAATCACTATTTTGTGTGAAATTTAATACCAAAAATGGATTCTCCGACACATTTAATTTGAAAAATTGTATACTTTTATGTACATTACATTATTAGTTTAAAAGTTACAGTGCTTGAGAAATTTCATAAAAAAGGGTTGACAGACCCCGCACAAAATGTGACACCCTATACGTCAGGAGATTAATGATCAGGCCTCTTTATAATGGTCGTAGCATGTCTTACTCTTTTAAATCAAAAGGGGCACGGAGAGATTGGTGATAAAAACGAAATTTGATAAATGTCATGAATGTGGAAAACAAAATCACGTATGATCGAGTTATTTCACCAAAATCAGTTTAATAAACAAGAATATTCTCACGCCATTTAAATTATAGTTTGTATAGAATCTTGTTTTCGTATGACTGCCTGAGAGCAGGCCCATAATTTTAGGGCTATTGACAATGGAAAATGACATCTACGAAGCATCCATTTCATTTCAACTGTCTGATCATTTTAATGTGTTTCTCTTTATACTGAGGTTTTCCAATTGCTGGGTTTATAAAGAGAAGAAACAAAATAATGGCAAGAATGTATTGCCAACGGCCCAACACACCAGCTAACAACAGAAGCAATAAAACAAATTCACACAAGCTTACAGCTTGAAAGGTGTATTGTATTTGTGTCTCTGCATTTCAGATGCTGTGTTTTGGGCATCAAAACAATGAAAACTCCAACAACTACCGCTTTTAAATTGTCTAAAGAGAGCTAGTCAATGTTATAATGGAAATTCAGTGTTTACCATAATCGCGATAGCAACTTGATTTAGGCCTGCAAAAATATGTATCGCAATTTTGCATCAGCCTTTGAAAGTTGCATCGCAATTGATGATTAAGGTGCAAATTGCGATGCGATACGGGAAATTTGCAGATCTGGTCCAGCATCGTACACAATATAGCGATTGTGGAAATAAAGGTAGACGTCTGCATTATTCCTTATGGATACGTCCAGCACCGTACACAATATAGCGATTGGGGAAATAAAGGTAGGCGTCTGCGTTATTCCTTATGAATACGTCCAGCACCGTACACAATATAGCGATTGGGGAAATAAAGGTAGGCGTCTGCGTTATTCCTTATGGATACGTCCAGCACCGTACACAATATAGCGATTGGGGAAATAAAGGTAGGCGTCTGCATTATTCCTTATGGATACGTCCAGCACCGTACACAATATAGCGATTGGGGAAATAAAGGTAGGCGTCTGCGTTATTCCTTATGGATACGTCCAGCACCGTACACAATATAGCGATTGGGGAAATAAAGGTAGGCGTCTGCGTTATTCCTTATGGATACGTCCAGCACCGTACACAATATAGCGATTGGGAAATAAAGGTAGGCGTCTGCATTATTCCTTATGGATACGTCCAGCACCGTACACAATATAGCGATTGGGGAAATGAAGGTAGGCGTCTGCATTATTCCTTATGGATACGTCCAGCACCGTACACAATATAGCGATTGGGGAAATGAAGGTAGGCGTCTGCATTATTCCTTATGGATACGTCCAGCACCGTACACAATATAGCGATTGGGGAAATGAAGGTAGGCGTCTGCATTATTCCTTATGGATATGTCCAGCACCATACACAATATAGCGATTGGGGAAATCAAGGTAGGCGTCTGCATTATTCCTTATGGATACGTCCAGCACCGTACACAATATAGCGATTGGGGAAATGAAGGTAAGCGTCTGCATTATTCCTTATGGATACGTCCAGCACCGTACACAATAGCGATTGGGGAAATGAAGGTAGGCGTCTGCATTATTCCTTATGGGTACGTCCAGCACCGTACACTATATAGCGATTGGGGAAATCAAGGTAGGCGTCTGCGTGGAATTTGATGTTGGTGATGACGACAAGATACTCAAAAAGTGCAAAGAGGGAGTACACTGTCAAAAAAGAAGACAAACATAGAATGTATCAACACAAGCAGACTTAATGATTATATACACGTTTGTTTCAAATCAGCTTTTATATCAATTAGCTTATAACTTACAAGCCTATAATATACAGCTTTATTTCAAAAAAGAGACAAATTGAAGAAAAAAATCCATATTCTATTTGTTTATACTACCTGTACTAATATAATAGTTCATGTTACAGGGTAAATAATGTCAATTAAAGCCATTGTAATATAGTTTGCATTTCATGTATTTACGTTTTCAATTTGTTCTTAACCCAGTCGAATGGTTGCAAACTAGGATGCATCTATTCTTCATCCAATCAGAGATATTGTAATAATGGTGGCAATACAGTCGTAGAGAAGCTCTCTAAAATGTATGCCACTTAAATAAACCAATCCGAACTATATAAATGTAGAAATTACGGTTGTGCACAGAGGTTTAGGAAAACGCTACACTCTAGGGAAAAGGGGTGCTTCAGGGGTTCTTGGTATATGGAACCCTTTATAGAGCCTTTAAAGGTGCCAAAAAGTTCCAAAAAGAACCTTTAAAGGTTCAAAAAGCCAACGAAAAATACGTCTTTAGAACCTCTAAAGGTTCTCTACAGAAGTTGTTTGAATTCTTTAAATTAAAACCTTTAAACCGGAGGGTTCCACATACGGGACAGCCAAGAACCCATGAAGCACCCTTGTTCCAAGCGTATAATATAAGCCCCTTTTAATCTCAAACTATCCAGTGGTAATAATTCCAGTTTCAAATAATAAGACGTACTCCCATATAAACCGCAACCAGTAGTTTCACGAGTGTGTGCAGGAGAAAAAATACAGTGAAATAGATAATAGTTTTCGTATCAATAGTTCGGTTTCAAATCTTGATTATAAAGTTATTACAATGTGCATCGCTTCGTAATTAAAATATTTGATTTTGTCATGAATCTCATGATGAAAAGATCACTTCATTATGTTTTAAATCTATTTAATATTGGACATTTTACATTTAAAATAAATGCTTTAGGGATCACGTCAAAACTCGACCGCCCGTTGACCGCCGGTTACGGCCGGTTCCGCCCGGTTCTCACAAAACGTGTCGTCTGTTATAATATACACACATAATGAGGTCAAATAGTTACACTCTGGTGAACACGACCGGTTGATACTGCCTCGTCACACGCGTGAGCAATAAAGTCTTGAAGTAATAGGTTCTCAAGTCTCAGTTGACAACCAGTACAATACAGCTATTGATTTTCGCTGGGGTTGGCTTTTTCAATCTGTTTATAGCTCAAGTAACTTTTTAAAATCAATACCGAACGTATATGAATGGGTTTTTTATAGAACGATTATAGAGTGAGCTATTATGACCGCAAAGTAACAGATTGATAGTGTAAATTGGTCTGGTTACAGCATTAAGTCAACCGGCGGTTGTTCAGTGTTGCATGCCTGAATATTCATATACCAGTAAACCATTTGACCTGAAAGAACCGGGCGGAACCGACCGTAACCGGCGGTCAACGGGCGGTCGAGTTTTGATGTCTTCCCTTAGTCGTTCATACTAAAACTGATGACATGTAATTTATTTCATTTAAACAATTACTTACTTCCTGCTTCACACCTGTCCTGATGACGAAAGAAGAAATACAATGACGTGAAGAAAGCCATCATGTTTAACAAGAACACTAGTACTTTCCGTCGGAATGTAGAGTGTTTTTTCTGTAGAATTATTAACATGATTAAGGAATAGATGTTAAAGATAAGTTTTATCAAGTATAATAATTATAATAATACAAGCAATATATTTTTAATGGTTTTTTTATCTATATGTGCAATTTTCTCTTTTATATTAATATGTGCAATATTCTCTTTTATATTAATTAATATGTTACCTTGCCTAATGCCTTGTTTTTCAATGGTTTTTATCATGTACATTTCATGTAAATCGGCCTTAGGGCCACGACTGTGAAATATTAATAAAATCAATCAATCGAGAGAAAAAAACGCACAACAAGCTTTTGAATATAATATTACATTATAATCGGAACAGTATTGATATGTATGTGATTGTGTTAAGAAAAAAGTGTGTTTCTGTGAATTATTAAATAATACATATTATGTGAAGATGTACTCATTTCAGATGTGTAATTGATGAACGATTATAAACTTAAAAGATAAAAACAGTTTTATTTTAAGAGTGCATGTGTGACCCGATCCGATTCACCTATGTTTGATGTATAAGGTACACTTTATCCGAAAATAATCCATAACATTTAACATACCTTGACGATTGGAAGTTTACTCCCTTGAGTATTCTGATCATTAGTTGCTAGCTTATAGACAATGCACATAAACAACATGTGTACCATGGCGCTAACTTGAAAACTGACGAACAAAACTTCGTGGATATCTGAAGATGTTTTGAAAAGATGGATAACATTATAAAATAAGCAAAGTGTTTTAAAGAATTTTGTGATTTATTATTCGTCATAATCATCCTTTTATGTTTAAATGGTAAATTAATTACGGGTTCAGTTAAACTTCAACCAGTTCATTTTGATTGTTTTATTATTTGACCGTTTTGTTACTGCTGCTATGATTCTTGGATCATGTGCTACTGTGATGACTTGTAACATAATGGTATTTCTCTCCTCTATCTATGTACCCTTAGAATTTTGAAGAACCCTTTTCAAACGTTGAATAAAGATTCCTTAACTGTTAAATATTCTTTTTTTTAAAGTTCAAAACCATTTTTGAGAACCTTTCAGGTTCTACAAAGACCAACGTTGCTTCTGGACTAAGATATCTTAATATTAAAAACTTTTTTGGTACAATTCAAGAAGAAACACCGAGGGTTGTTAATACAGGACAGACTAATACTTTCTGAGAGTGTAACCATAAAAGGAACTGTTTTCAATGCCAAACCTATCATATTATGTTTCTTATGTTAGCGTTTGGAACAATCTAGGAAACCTACCAAAGTTATCATTTGAAGATATACATGACAGACCTATCAGTGCTGTATTCTCCAACCACTCAGCGATGAAGCATGTGTGACACATCCATCTGTACCACGCCGATGGTCTTTGTAGAGGCAATTGTAGGTAAAAATAATATCGAAATAGGATAAATAGAAGACGTTCGAGAGAGACCAAGCACATAGATAGTCTCCATACGTACGCTGAGGGAGTAGTTCCAATAGCGGCACTGATGCTTGGAATGTAATTTGATACCTGTGTGACATTTAGAAAAAGAATACTTTCAATCAAAATGTTACTGGAACGAAAACAATAATCAATACATTTTAATTAAAAACATATTTGCATTAACTTTTCTAAATTGACACTTGGAACTCAGTAATGATGCATCGTAAACGTAACAAAAAGTTCATTATGAAACCAACTATCCTAAAAGCTTGATCTTACGCTTCCAACCGAGAAACAAAACATCCCCAGAAAAGTTTTACACTTACATGTAAATGTGAGACGAGCGATCAATAGAATCCACATAAAAAGAAGGATAAAAGGCAAATATTTGGGAACAATGTGTTAATGTCTAAGATTTAAACCCTCATCGATTGTTTGTGTTTTTTAATTTGGTGATCAGTATTATTTTCGCGTATACTGGGCTTGAATACAATTTTCAATCAACGAATTATCGCAAGACAAGCATTCCTTATACGTTTACGCAGCCGGCTGCTATCAGGTTTGTTTCTTTTAAAAAGACACAATGTAATTGTGTAAAGGTATCTTAGTAACTGATTGTGTAATCTTTTATATCTCAATATGATTATTATTATTGTACTATGTCCACGCCGCGCCTTGATGCCGTGCAAACTTGTTATTTCATCGAAAAATTGCTTTGCACTTTTTAAATGGTTATAGATAGCCTAAGATAGGCCAGTAGGCCTTACGCTTATCAATCATTTTGTTGATGTTATTATATAATTAAAACTACTGTGTATAGCGGATACATTCATAAGAAGGCCATATCGAGGGTTGAGCTTCAGAAGGCCGTAACTCAAGAAATGCTATTTTGAGATAATTGACTTTCAAATATTTGGGACTCATTACAATACACTGCCAACTTATAACTCTAATGTTAGTCAAATTAAGAGTGTTTATGAGTTAATCTCTTTATGGTTCTGAAAATCTAGGTTATATGGATTAATTTTGTACCAAAATATCAATTTGCCCAATAATTGAGTTACGGCCTTCTAGCGCTCAACCCTCGATATAGGCCTAAACCAACGGCAAAGACAATATAGGCCTAGGCCTACGCTATAAGCCTGAAAGTCGTCTTACTTACCCTACAATGTGTGTAAGTTGTCTCTTCAAATTTGAAGATAATAGCTAGTATGATGGATAGTACAAATCCAACAAGCATTACAAGGGATGAAAAATATCTCATCGTTTGAAAAGATATCCGTAAAACCGATGACTTGTTAGCATTCTCATCTGGATCCATATCTAGTAATGGCTGGTGGTCAGCACTCACAGCATGGCCGTTTTTCTTGTATTGTGTCATTTTGAATGTATGGGATGGTCAATCTGAGTAAAAAAAAATATTTCTAATGAAATAAGGTTTTATCTATATACTAATTTTCGGTCCCTCGCCTGATTAGATAGTTCAATAATAATTTTGCACTCGCGTCCCTCTTCAACTGAAAAAGCGTGGTAATTGCGCCTCTAATACACGAGCTAATTAGATAGTTCAATACCCGTTTTTTTCCCGTTTTCAGACATGCGCAGAAAGGATCACATGTGAAAATCCAAAATGTTGAATTTATTTTACTCGGGTAGCTACTGTTCGGACACAAATTGTGGTTTTCGGAGTGAGTGATAACATATGGTCTTCACCCAAAATATTTTCTTCAGGGATACAGCTACATTTCTGTATATGCGGCTGTTTGTTATTCTTAAAGATCGCATAGTAACAAGCATTTATACGTCCGACAAATAAAAATATTTCACGACATTTTCTAAATGTAAACAAAAACTCTTACACAGATCTTAAAGTGACACTTTCACATTAGTAACATAGATGAATGCGACGTTTGCTAACGATAAAGAAACTGGCAGGACCATGTCAACCGTTTCTATGTTGTGCTGTGCGACCGCGTTTAACATGGCGCACGCGGTTCGGCGCACACGTAATGACGCAGACAAAAAGTGTACGCGTTTGTGGCGCAAACCGTGCACATTGTAACGGAGCAGAGTGAAAGCAGGCAGTCCGTACACTCTTAGAAAAAGGATGCTTCAGGCTTCAGGGGTTCTTGGCTGTCCCGTATGGAACCCTTTATATCACACCTTAAAAGGTTCCAAAAAGAACCATTTTAAGGTTCAAAATAGGCAAAATATGGGCAAACATTGGTCTTTCGAACCTCTAAAGGTTCTCTACAGAACCTTTTGGGGCCTTTAAAATCAAAGAACCTTTAAACCATTATACGGGACAGCCAAGAACCCCTCTGAAGCACCCTTTTTCTAATAGTGTACCCTAAAGCCACCTCCTCCTCTCCGCACTTCCCTTACTTGATAATCTGGCTATAAGGGCACATAGGGCATCTGGATAAACGGAACGTGTGGTACATTATCATGATTATTATAGAGTGTCTGGATTATTCAGGGCATCCGTGGTATCTGGATTATGGGGTTCACTATAAAACGAGTCTCAAATAACCTGGATATAGGCTACTATGCGCAGGTGGGCCACCTGTGATAACTGGATTTTAAGGGTGTACACTCAGGTATTATCTCGGGAGGCTTTATAGAACACAGCAAACATGATAAAGGGACTACATATACTATACGTTAAGGCCCCACATGCCTATTGGAGGAATAATGTATTTAATGTAAATAGGCCAAACAAAACCCGGATGGCACACATTGTGCTCAAGTACAAGCGTGGAATGGTATACAAGTGATATTGATGATAGACTCCGCCGACCATAAAACTAAACGACCGACTATAAAACTATAACGCTCAGAACGTAGGCCTACTGAATTACCTGGATACAGTATGTGCATATGGGCAGTGGCGACACTTGCACCAGCACCATATGTTAAAGGCATATTATGTGATCTTTTCCAGAGAACGCCCTCTATTCGTGATTTTTTTTAGAAAGTAGATTTTCTTGCAGATTTACATTTCTGATCATAAATCGTACATATATTCCAAGTTACAGAGCGATACGATTCCTAATTACCTCAAAATCATGGTTTTAGAGTGAATTTAGACTAGAATAAAATAAGTTGTCGGATATCCGACAGTTTATTTTCACTCTAAAACCATGATTTTGAAGTAATTAAGAATCGTATCGCCCTGTAACTTGGAATGTATGTACGATTTATGATCAGAAATGTAAATCTGCAAGAAAATCTGCTTTCAATTTTTTTTCGGTGTTGAGGGCGTTCCATGGAAAGATCACATAATATACCTTTAAAGGAGGAAAACGGGGTGGCAGGGCAATAAAAGAATCGGGGGAGACATTTAAAAGCTAATTTTAAGTAACTTTCAATTTTGACATTAAAATTCAACTTTTTATTATTTGGGGTACAAAATAGGTAGAGACATGCGCTGACAGGAGTATAACTGGGGGTATTAAGAACACGTTGATGGAGTAGGCCTACTCGGATTAAGATCTTGGGTATCTGTATTATTTAAGAGCACATTGGGCCTAGGCTCATGGTGTATTAAGGGCACCATGTTACTTACATTATATCAAGGGCACCTTAGTACCTGAATTATTTAAGGACATACTCTTGATTGATATTTATATAAACATTTATAACGCTTTGATATTACTGACCTCTGCCTATTGTGATATGACTTTTACTGTCCGCTATCTTCGGCACCCGCGTTTAATTTACTTGACTATGATAAAGTAAGGGCACCTGGGTATCTCGAGATAACGGCACACTGCAGTGGGCCTACCTTGATTATGTGGTACCCAGTGCATTATTAAGGGCACCTGGGGTAACTGGATTAGGGGGTAGGGCTTAGGCCTATGGGGTCCGTGGATATAATGGGACAACGGGTACCTGCATTTCAGGTCTCATGGGAGGCCTACATAGGTATCTGGAAACACAAACGTAGGCCTACCTAGATTAAGGCAATGTATAACCTGGATTATCAAAAGCACCTGCGATATTCGGATTATTTAGGGCCCCGTCTGGATTATGTATACATGTATAGGACATGTTCTTGATAGTATTGTATCAAATTTTCTTACGCTTTGTTTACTTATTCCCCGTGAAATCTTCTAGCGGGTCCAGCGCGAAGCGCTGGTGCCCGCTAGTAAATTATAATGCGATTATCTCCGCAGTAACACATACCGAACCGTCGAGTTGATGGCATGTAAACCCGCAACACTTTCAGGGAAGTCATCGTGTGTGTGTATAAAAGTCAAACAAGAATGCAAGTATGATGAGCGTAAAAAGATCCACATCAGCAGCCCGCACAACGCTTCATTATGCATGAAACAACCGTTTCAGTCAAAATTGGCCTTTAAGGAAGACATTTGCAACATAACAAATTGGAGCACGATTGGGAAGTGAAACAAAATCCCAAATTTCCGATTAGATCTGTGATATCCAGCAATCCCACTCTGATCACGTTAACGTTTAAATGAACTTCCACTGTGGTTTTGGATATTGACAATGGCACCGGTAATCCGGTCCTATACAGGGTGTATCAAAAAAAAATAGGACTCTGTTTCATGTCGGTGTAATTATTATTATAATCATTGGACCATGACCAATTTATAGTCTCAATGTAAAGCCCAATTAATTATTATGACTAGCGGGCACCAGCGCTTCGCGCTGGACCCGCTAGAAGATTTCACGGGGAATAAGTAAACAAAGCGTAAGAAAATTTGATACAATACTATCAAGAACATGTCCTATACATGTATACATAATCCAGACGGGGCCCTAAATAATCCGAATATCGCAGGTGCTTTTGATAATCCAGGTTATACATTGCCTTAATCTAGGTAGGCCTACGTTTGTGTTTCCAGATACCTATGTAGGCCTCCCATGAGACCTGAAATGCAGGTACCCGTTGTCCCATTATATCCACGGACCCCATAGGCCTAAGCCCTACCCCCTAATCCAGTTACCCCAGGTGCCCTTAATAATGCACTGGGTACCACATAATCAAGGTAGGCCCACTGCAGTGTGCCGTTATCTCGAGATACCCAGGTGCCCTTACTTTATCATAGTCAAGTAAATTAAACGCGGGTGCCGAAGATAGCGGACAGTAAAAGTCATATCACAATAGGCAGAGGTCAGTAATATCAAAGCGTTATAAATGTTTATATAAATATCAATCAAGAGTATGTCCTTAAATAATTCAGGTACTAAGGTGCCCTTGATATAATGTAAGTAACATGGTGCCCTTAATACACCATGAGCCTAGGCCCAATGTGCTCTTAAATAATACAGATACCCAAGATCTTAATCCGAGTAGGCCTACTCCATCAACGTGTTCTTAATACCCCCAGTTATACTCCTGTCAGCGCATGTCTCTACCTATTTTGTACCCCAAATAATAAAAAGTTGAATTTTAATGTCAAAATTGAAAGTTACTTAAAATTAGCTTTTAAATGTCTCCCCCGATTCTTTTATTGCCCTGCCACCCCGTTTTCCTCCTTTAAAGGTATATTATGTGATCTTTCCATGGAACGCCCTCAACACCGAAAAAAAATTGAAAGCAGATTTTCTTGCAGATTTACATTTCTGATCATAAATCGTACATACATTCCAAGTTACAGGGCGATACGATTCTTAATTACTTCAAAATCATGGTTTTAGAGTGAAAATAAACTGTCGGATATCCGACAACTTATTTTATTCTAGTCTAAATTCACTCTAAAACCATGATTTTGAGGTAATTAGGAATCGTATCGCTCTGTAACTTGGAATATATGTACGATTTATGATCAGAAATGTAAATCTGCAAGAAAATCTACTTTCTAAAAAAAATCACGAATAGAGGGCGTTCTCTGGAAAAGATCACATAATATGCCTTTAACATATGGTGCTGGTGCAAGTGTCGCCACTGCCCATATGCACATACTGTATCCAGGTAATTCAGTAGGCCTACGTTCTGAGCGTTATAGTTTTATAGTCGGTCGTTTAGTTTTATGGTCGGCGGAGTCTATCATCAATATCACTTGTATACCATTCCACGCTTGTACTTGAGCACAATGTGTGCCATCCGGGTTTTGTTTGGCCTATTTACATTAAATACATTATTCCTCCAATAGGCATGTGGGGCCTTAACGTATAGTATATGTAGTCCCTTTATCATGTTTGCTGTGTTCTATAAAGCCTCCCGAGATAATACCTGAGTGTACACCCTTAAAATCCAGTTATCACAGGTGGCCCACCTGCGCATAGTAGCCTATATCCAGGTTATTTGAGACTCGTTTTATAGTGAACCCCATAATCCAGATACCACGGATGCCCTGAATAATCCAGACACTCTATAATAATCATGATAATGTACCACACGTTCCGTTTATCCAGATGCCCTATGTGCCCTTATAGCCAGATTATCAAGTAAGGGAAGTGCGGAGAGGAGGAGGTGGCTTTAGGGTACACTATTAGAAAAAGGGTGCTTCAGAGGGGTTCTTGGCTGTCCCGTATAATGGTTTAAAGGTTCTTTGATTTTAAAGGCCCCAAAAGGTTCTGTAGAGAACCTTTAGAGGTTCGAAAGACCAATGTTTGCCCATATTTTGCCTATTTTGAACCTTAAAATGGTTCTTTTTGGAACCTTTTAAGGTGTGATATAAAGGGTTCCATACGGGACAGCCAAGAACCCCTGAAGCCTGAAGCATCCTTTTTCTAAGAGTGTACGGACTGCCTGCTTTCACTCTGCTCCGTTACAATGTGCACGGTTTGCGCCACAAACGCGTACACTTTTTGTCTGCGTCATTACGTGTGCGCCGAACCGCGTGCGCCATGTTAAACGCGGTCGCACAGCACAACATAGAAACGGTTGACATGGTCCTGCCAGTTTCTTTATCGTTAGCAAACGTCGCATTCATCTATGTTACTAATGTGAAAGTGTCACTTTAAGATCTGTGTAAGAGTTTTTGTTTACATTTAGAAAATGTCGTGAAATATTTTTATTTGTCGGACGTATAAATGCTTGTTACTATGCGATCTTTAAGAATAACAAACAGCCGCATATACAGAAATGTAGCTGTATCCCTGAAGAAAATATTTTGGGTGAAGACCATATGTTATCACTCACTCCGAATTTGCACTGAATATGTATGCATCTATTTTGCGGATTTTTTTAGCCTTGCAGTATTGATTTGTGCCAGAATTAAATGGATTACCAAACTGAACTTTGCTATTGACTGATAGATTATTTACTATGTTGACAATAATATTATAACGTATTAAAACGTAAACCATGTTATTTATACTGGTCTGTACATGTAGATCCCATTACAAACCAGTAAATGACATGGTTTGCGCAAAGTACGCTAGTTTTCTTATTTTGCATCGGACTGATCTTATATTTTCAGGATATCATAATAATTAATTGGGCGGCTTTACTTTGAGACTAAATTGGTCAAGGTCCAATGATTATAATAAGAATTACACCGTCATGAAACAGAGTCCTAATTTTTTTTGATACACCCTGTATAAATGATATATTAACTACACTGCAAAAACTCTGGTGTTAAATATGGTGTTGAGCGTCTTACACCACTTGGTGACTGCAAAAGAGTTTTAAAAATGTAACACTGTACATAGAGTTAGGTTTCTGGTGTTAAACCTGGTAGTGTAAAGAATAACTGTCATTATTCCATACATGCGCACGGAGGTTGGTTATATTGGTTTTGTAACACTTTGGATTGTATATTTATATACATTTGATCTAGTGATTCGATCTGCAACATGCACCATTTCATAATTAAATGGCAAGTAAGAATATTAATTCACAAAAACGTTCAAGTTTTAATAAATTTGAACTGTTGAACAGTGAAATATTTTATTTGCAAGCATTTTATTTACAAGTAATTAACACCCAAGAAGGGATTGGACCCGTATTAACTCCAAGAGAGATTAAATTAACACCCTTCAGTGTTACTGCTATACACCACCTCAGTGTTAAAAGTCAACACCATTTATTTTAACACCAGAGCGTGTAAATTAACACCGTAGAGATTGGACCTGTATTAACTCCAGACGAGTGTTAAAAATGCGGTGAAGGCTAAAGTAAAGTGCAAAGTAGAAAAACGTTGTATTTACATAGGCCTTCATACGATTGTAGAAAATGTACAAATAACAAGCGATCAATAATTATATACATGTATATAGGACTCTACACAAATTACGATAATGCTACCATTTAACGAACAGCACGGGAAACAGCAGCTCGAAAATGAGACTCAAACGCAATTAATTGCGGGATTAATCTAGATTGACAACAATACATTTAGCTCCCAATATTCATAAAAGAATAACATAATTCCAAATTTAACTTACAACTGGTTGAATTACGCGTCTTGTCCTTATACATCATTGGTACCTTGAATTAATGTAGGCCATATATCCCCGGGCCATGATATAATCAGAACGCATCTGCCTTTGGTTGTTGACAAGCTGCAGGTTGATCTACACAATTATATTGTTGCTATAGAAATGAATAGGAATGGATCAATAGCTGCTCCAATTCGAGTCCAGATAAATGTTCACAATACATGATAATATTGATTGAATTGTTTGCACCATACTATTTATAGTGCTGCTACTACATTTCATTTGTCTGCCAATCAATCACATAGTAACTGATCGTTTAATATTAGACGGAAGTGTACTTTCATGGTAACCTGTGTGCTTGTGGAAATGATCTAATTTAGTAAGCACTGATCATATATCGCTCAGGGTCAAAAGTTCAGCAATTTAATAATATTAGTATGCGAATTAAAAATATTATACCATGACGCCCTGTAGATGATTATGAGTATTGTGACAAAAATTAAAATATTGAATTATAGCCATCACAATTTGACAATTAAAATTAATAAATGCAGGAGTCAATCGATATGCAATTAAAGAGTAATTGACGCGCATGAATGATTCCAACGGTAAATATTGTAGACACATGAATACCCGGGGGTTACTTTCGTCAAAATCGTACGTGGATGTGCCTGCCGGACTTCGAAAATGTGACTTTCTCTATGTATACCTATTTTTTGGCCAATTTCCCACCCATCAATATACCAATTTTGTTAGAAAAGCACCCAATTTTTTTACCAAAAAATGCCTTAAAATACACCCAATTTATCAAATTGGGCGCTTTGGTCTGTAGTCATCGCTTTGGTCATCGCTATAGATGGTGTGACCGGTGACGTAGTGCCCGGCAGTCGGGCCGGCAGTATGCGTGCGCACCTACAGGGAATGTTCTTTTATTCACAGTTGATTGATCATTACTTACCATGCTTACGGTGTAATAGTGCAGTAGTCATGGTCTGCATCCCTAAGCACAATGAGAGACCAGGTACTAAATCTGGTTGCCCGGCAGTATGCGTACGCACCACATATAAGGGCATGTGCTTTTAAAATTGGAGCTCAGTGATGTGTGTTTTGCTTTTGAATAGTATGTATGCAGTAGTCATGGACTAGTACCTCTAGCATGTCTTTAGACCAGGCGCTAATCAGTTTGTAAACACTACTGATGTAAACAACGGTCACCTCATCTATACCAATTTTTGCGAAAAGGCACCCCAAAAGGCAGGCACATATACGTAAACCATATCAATGTGAGAACCCCCCGGGGCATGAATAGACCATAATTATCTGTCTTTCATCAGCTTTTGAATTGAATTCTAGCTCTCAATCACTTACTGCATTTTTCCAAATTTTGGCTAGATATTAACACGAGTAGATTGATACATTTGGACATTTCTAAGCAATACATATACATTACATGGCCGTATTTTCGTACGTATTTAAACGCGTTTAAAGCTAACTTGGACTTTAAACGAACACATCTACATCGTTTATAAACTAAACCAAACTCTCGAAATTTGTTTACACAACCGTGCATGGTGCAAGCTGGCGCGCAGATAGTGTAGTCAGGGATACTATTAATTTTGGGATAGGAAAGTCCTATACTAACGTACGTAGCGAAAACGGTCCCTTTTGCACATTTACATAAATTATGGTAATCAATTGGAATGTGTCGGTGACCGGCGTTTAACGCGTTTAACAATGTTTAATCAGGTTTAACGTAATATTTGGTCGGCATAGGTTTGAGGGCGCTGTGGATTTACACAGACGACGGTGGCCACGCGAAACCTAAATGTTGAATACGTAATGAATATAAACACGTAATCGCGAATGTTAATCTTATCATTTTGACAAATTCATCATAATTAGAAGAATTGTCATCGTTAACCGGGCGATGACTGTTAAAAATATTCAAAATAGTTCACTCCCGTTGACATTATTGGGTCGTCTGAGAGACGCGTGGCCAGCGTCGTGTCGTCTGCTACAATCACGCCTGATCGGTATAGCGCCACCAGTTATATGCCGACCAAATTTTAATTTAAAAGTGGCCTCCGATCGGCAAGCTCAATGGCCCACCCCTGGTGTAGTCTTAAAAATACACGTGCATATGAGGAATTCGGTCGATATCTATAACCAATTTGGGCCACAATAAATTAAAAACCTGTATACAGTGAACGTTTCTTAAACAGGTCGTTTAAAAAATAATCTCGCGTTTAATTTAGACTGCACGGGTGGTTTAGTAAACCCAACCGTGTTTAGTACGAGATTACGACCCATGCCCCATGATGTGTAAAGACTATAATAAGTAAACAAGAAGAGTGTTAAAAACACAATCCTCGCCAAGAGGGGGTTAAGTTTGAATGCAAGCAGAAATAAATGAAGAGTATCATAAAGAAAATTGTGTCATAACAAAAGATGCACTTTCAGTCATAGCATAGATCCTTTAGAAGAAAAGATCTATGGCCATACAGTGTAGTTATACTGTACATGATTGTTTACATAAACAAACTCCCCTGAACGTTTGAGTTAAAGGTCCTAAATAGGAATAGTTTGTATCTAATTAAGAATAGACTAAGACCTATCACATTAAAGTCAACCGGGGGCAAAAAACAACTAATTAAGTAATGGATAATTAATTATTGATTAATGATTAATTAAGTATCAATAATCAATGATCAATAATTGATTATTAATTTATTAATTTATTAATTTATGAATTAATATTAATTAATTTCATTAATTTCATAGTCGGAAACGTGTGGTCCAGCGGATTCACCCTCGCTCCACAATGCAAAGATTGTGGGTTCGAGCCCCGTTGGTGCCAGCGTGTTGTGTCCTTGGGCAAGGCACTTTACCGCACTTGCCACGCTTCACCCAGGTGTATAATTGGGTACCGGCATTAATTCATGTTGGGAAGTAAAACAGACTCGCTGTGCGGGAGGAGTGGCGAACCCCCCACAGCCAAGTATTTCATGGGGAGTCTGGCCCAAACGCTAATGAAAGAGAGATGGGCACTCCGCGCGCGAGCTTTGCTCGGCGCGAGTCTTTACTTTACTTTTTACTTTTAATTTCATTAAAGAAATGTATTTATTTATTTATTTATTAAAGTTAATTAACAAGTGTATTTATTAATAAACGTAATGATTGATTAATTAATATGTTTATTATTCAATGTATTAAGTTAATTCTTAATATGAATAAATACATACATACATTTCATGAATTTATGAACTTCTAGAAAACCAACTGCACTAATGAAAGTGATACATAATATTGCATTTGGTATACACCCTATCACCCAGAGTGAGAACACCAATCTATTTCATGACACTCTTTTAAACTGAATAACTTACAGATACAGTCGAAGTCAATACGGGTCCCATGGAGCATCTTTGTCAAATATAATGGCAATTTTAAGCAATATAATTATACAACCTGTACAGAGCTGAATCCTACATTGTATACACATGCAGCCGAGTCGGTCTCCCACAATGTTTTGTCAAATTACACTTGCATTATATTTCATTGTGGGACCATGCATACATTCAGCTCAGTTACGCCTCAATGAATGGGAAAGGTCATGCTGAAAGTGATTGTTCTGTCTATAACTATTTATAGTACGACATACTAAAAATAGTCCAATTTATTTGATACGCAAAGGCGGAATTTCTGTAAGTTCCTTTATTTCATATGAAGATATGTTTCGGTCATTAATTTGGTATTAAAACCATCCAAAGTGCTGCATTACCTACCCCAAGTTTGGTAAATATTGTGAGATAGGCTTTTACGACGGGTATTCATAATATTTGTTAAAAGTATAACGGGTTCGCCGTCGGACAAGTTATAATCTGTCAAGCTTTCGTCAGGATTAGCTCTGACTTCTTCAGGAACATGGTACAAACCACACACCATGATCCAGGTCATCGATTCTCATATAAACGGCCGTTTATATTGACAGATATCAAAAAAAACTACTCCTCCCACATCCTTTGTAAATTGTCTATAAGGATTTATGTCAATAAAAGCCAACGGGTGAAAAGTCAATACACCGAATGACCCAGAACATGGCGCAGCGAATCTCTCATGCATTCGAGATACAACAGGCAATATTTCCATTGTAAACTAAATTTATTCCACACTTTTTTAACGCCTCTCCCATTGTTATGACTAGTGAGTGTAAAAACTGAGAAAACACCCCAAAATAGCTATTAACACGGACCGGGAAAGACCTGCTGCGAAAGAGTCTTAGTGCTTTTGGGATGGGTTGAGGTTACACTTTCCACGCGGCAATTAGTTATGCCATAATACAAAACAGATTTTTCAGAAACCTTTCCCAATTTTCAAAGTATACCTCAAGGATAACAGAACCAAGACTAGGCATGTTTGTACTTCTTTCAATGCATTTCTCATAGTGATTTTAAATAGGGTATTGAAAGTCAATACAATATGGTTTATTAAACATTTTGTGAACTTTTGGAATGTCGTCTGCAGACCCTGCCGCGTGGAAAGTGTTAAGGAAGTGAGTTACGTGTATTGGGTGGGTGGGGTGGGCGGGGTGATGAGCTGTGATGACGGGTGTTCCGGCGGGGATAGTGGTTTTTAGGATCAAGATGGGTGTAATAAGATATTAAATATAATTAGATTCCAGTCAATTTGACATTCAGCAAAGTAGGACTTATTGGAGGATAATAATTATATATATAATTTGTCTTTTTTTTCTTCTTTTTTTTTTATAAGAAAAGATTTGCATATAGGCTGTCCAAAAAAGTTACTTTGATAAAGGAAAATGTGTAATTAATGATTTTCTTTTC